>CM038679.1:321608296-321736119 GCA_021605205.1 Aegilops longissima | reverse complement strand
CTGTCAGTGTCAAAACCGGCGGATCTCGGGTAGGGGGTCCCCAACTGTGCGTCTAGGCGGATGGTAACAGGAGACAAGGGACACGATGTTTTACCCAGGTTCGGGCCCTCTTGATGGAGGTAAAACCCTACGTCCTGCTCGATTGATATTGATATTGTGGATGTTTACAAGAGTGGATCTACCACGAGATCAAGGAGGCTAAACCCTAGAAGCTAGCCTATGGTATGATTGTAAGGGTTGTTGTTGTTCTAGTCCTCGGACTAAAGCCATCCGGTTTATATAGACCTTTGGAGAGGGCTAGGGTTACATAGAGTCGGTTACAATGGTAGGAGATCTACATATCCGTATCGCCAAGCTTGCCTTCCACGCCAAGGAAAGTCCCATCCGGACACGGGGCGAAGTCTTCAATCTTGTATCTTCATAGTCTTGGAGTCCGGTCAATGATGATAGTCCGGCCAATGATAGTTTGGCTGATGATGGTAGTCCGGCTATCCGGACAACCCCTAATCCAGGACTCCCTCAGTAGCCCCTGAACCAGGCTTCAATGACGATAAGTCCGGCGCGTATATTACTTGGCATTGCAAGGCGGGTTCCTCCTCCGAATGATAGAAGATTGTGAACACCAGGATAGTGTCCGGCTCTGCAAAATAGATTCCACATTCCACCGTAGAGAGAATAATATATACACAAGTTCAATCTGCTGGCGTTTTTGCGGCATGACGTCCACATAACTACCAAGACATTACTTGAATTGTTTTTACTTTACCACCTCGGCGCATTTAGCGGCGGTTTCCTTAACACGTCTTGTCGAGCGAGATCGTGTTTCCCTTAATCCGGGATTCTCATCAATACGGGCGTGGGTAACCCAACCGTGCCATTGATGGTGACGCTTGGGAGATAAGCGAGGTTTACCAGGCCGATGGGGGTCGCGTAAGACTTCGCCCGCCCATATAAGGGATAAGGATTCACCTTCTCACCTCGCCTTCTTCCTCCTTTGCTTATCCATCTCCGCTTTCGAGCTCCAACGCCCAAGTTCGCGCATCTCGTCTCAACCTTCTCCGACCATGTCCGGAGGGAGGTAAATGGTTGGCCTCCACCGTTAAGGAGGAGCACATCGCCAAACTTCTGGCGGCGCGGATACCTTTCGGCGACATCAGCGCACCGGCTGCCCGACGAGGGGCAGCTCATCCCCACCCCTAGGCCCCATGAGAGGGTCGTCTTTCTTCCCCACTTCCTCCGCGGACTGGGCTTTCCACTTCACCCCTTCGTCCGGGGGCTCATGTTCTACTACGGCCTGGATTTCCATCATCTGGCGCCAAACTTCATCCTCAACATCTCGGCGTTTATCGTGGTATGCGAAACCTTCCTCTGCATCCAGCTCCACTTGACATGGCACAAGACCTTCAATGTCAAGCGAAGGTAGTGAAGGGCACTCAAGCGGAGTCTTGGGCGCCATGTTGGGCAAGATGCCCAATGTCCTTTAGTTGAAGGGGCCTTCGTGGAATCCGTCAAGGGGTTGCAATCGGGGTGGTTCTATATCACCGAGCCGCGTGACCCTACATGGGCGGCGGCCCCCGAGTTTAGATCTGGCATCCCCACGCAGCTCACCTCCTGGAAAGAGAAGGGCTTGCTGTGGGGTAGTTCAAGGAGCCGACGGGACTCCAAGCCCGTATCCGAAGCTGGTGAAGAAGCTCAGGGCTGGTTAACGTGGTCCAAGTCATGCTCGTCCGGATTCTCTCATGCCAAGCGCGGCATTCAATCTATGGGAGTTCGATCCAAACAACACCAGTGCTGGCGGGCTCTTGACCACGATGTCTGAAGGCGCTGGAGGTGCTGTTCAAGGCGCGAAGCCCCGCATCCGCGACTGAAGATCGCGGATTTCGCTCGCAACGCCAAGCCGATGAGGTAACTGATTCTACCCCTTTACGGGACACTTGTTTTTCATAGTTTGACTCTATGCGGGTTTTAATTTCCCCTTCTCCTTTGACAAGACTGGATGAGGAAGGCGGAGCAGATTACCTGCCCGGCTCCTATGCCAGAAAATCCAGTGGACGCTCGTCTAGCGAGGCTGCTAGTTTCGGCACCGCACGTGGTGCCGGAGAAGAAGGCCAAGAAGGAGGCCACGGGTGCTCGAAAGAGCTCCCGTTTTCAGGTGTCCGACGACTCCGGGGTGGACTCCTCCCAGCGAGGAGGAGAAGAGGACTCTCTCGGAGGAGGAGAGAGGAAGAGGAAGGCTTCCCCAGCAGGGGGAGGCGAAGGGTCAAGAGGGAAGGACTATTCCCGGACAGCTCCGCCAACATCAGCGTTGGTGAGGAAGAATGGCCTTCAAGGGCCAGGCCTCCGGTGAGATCGTAAGTATCCGGATTCTGAATGATCTATAATTTCTTTTTCTGCGTCACATAGTGTCATTACGATGCCGCATGCTGCACGTAGTCCGGCGGTGATGATCTCCCGCTTCATCGGCGGGTTGTTGGCTCCGTCGGATGTAGACTCCATCCCGACCGCCTCCACCCCTCGCGACACCGAGGACGCCGAGGTGGGATCCCAAGAAGGGACCCATCGGGGGGAGGCTCCGGAGGCACCACAAGGCGTCCTCCCGGACTTTGCGCCGGACTCCACATCAGAACCCGCAGTGGTTCCGGAGTCTGGCCGGCGGCCCCTTCGAACGAAGGGCAAGACCGTGATGCCGGCGGCTTCCGTCCAACCGGAGGCGCCGGGCAATTTGTTGGGCGCTGCGAGCGCTTCCATCGAGGAAGAACACCGCACTATTATGAGTGCGGTGATCGAAAAGTGCAGCTTCGCCAAGAGCGGGCTGACCGAGCCTCGATAGCCTTCTATCGGGCTTTGAGGTAAGAAGTTAAAAATATGCAATGTAATACCGCATAGACAGTAGCCCCTCGATGCTCGGTTCGGTGTCACGGAAAGAAAAGCGGATGAGGATCTGAAAAAAAGATATCTGTGAGGTTGCTAAAAATTATGTCAATATGGGTTGCGAGGCTGCTGCTTCTGACCTCTGCCGCCTTGATGCGGAGGTCGGTGCTTTGAAGCAGGAGCTCGGCGGTCGAGCAAGAGCTCAGCCGGGCCAGAAGTAGCTCGGGACAAAGAAGGTGAGTAACACCACTTTGAACTTGTACCTTACAGAAAAGGATTTAGGTTGCAACAAAAAATAACAAGGATAACATGGGTACTGCAGGGACCACGAACGAGATGGCGACCCTGAAGGAGGTCGTGTCTGCGGTCGAACGCAATGCGGCGCGGGTGGCGGTGGTTCAGCAAGAGCTCCAGGCTCTCATGGAAAAGCATGAGAGTTTGGAGGGTGACTCAAAGACTCGAGAGTCCGAGCTAGCCTCGGCTCTCGAAAGTGCCAAAACCGCCAAGGACGAGGCCCATAAGTCCCTTCAGGAGATTGAGTTGATGAGGAAGATAGCGGCTGGTAAGGCATTTTTCATGCAAAGCAAGCATGTGAATGTAAATTACGTGTTACTTACCCGAATTCGGAGCTCTCCAGGGGCGTTTGCAGATCTGCCTTGCAGCATGTCTGATGCCGCCGCATTCTACCGAGCCGAGGAGGGAGCTCAACAAAGAAGGTCTTACGGTCTCGATATCTTTGAGGCCGGCCATCCAGTGCCCCTAGCGACCAGCTGAAGCAGCTGGTCGAGCTTCAAAGGTGGCCGACCAGGCCATGAAGGGCCTCATAGTTCGGTTGTGGCTGGAGAGGCCATGCACAGGAGCTACTTCGCCTCATGCGACCTGCTGGTGGATCGTGCCCGGTGGAGGTTATCAAGCGCTCCTTTGTATTGAAGGTGCTCGTCGGGCCCTTGCCCGCACAAAGGTGCATTAGGGCAAGCTGGATGCGAAGAAGCTAATCAGCAGCGACGCGCCACCAGCGGGCAAGGAATATCGTCGCCCAAGATGTACTATAAGACTGTCTGAAGGGCGCCCATAAGATTGCGGATGAGTGCCCGAGGATGTAATTATTGAGTAAATTCGCAATGTGTTATCACTGTGCGCTGAAAACTTTGTTCATATCGCTAAGCAATGCTTGTTAATTTAAAATATTACCTTACATGCGGTCGTTTATTAAATCGAGAGATGGCAAGTCGTCGGCTTCAGCCCCCATGCCACGAGTCTTTGGGGTGTTCGGGATAAACTTGAGCCCTCTTGTTCCCATTTTTGGTCCATCTAGGAGGCGGTCAACACAACGAACAAGGCAACCGGACTTATAGTGCTTAAACACTCTCACTTAGCCATAGAATTCTATAATTTTAAATGTCGTGAAGCCCCTAGTATTCGGAGGACCGAATTGGGGCGCTATCCATGCCTTCGTCGGACATTATCCGAACTTCGTCGAGCGGCGTAGGTCTTTAAGGACCGAAAGGACCTCTCGAACAGCGACCAGTCTCTCTCCTTATCATGACAGTCAGGTTCTAGCTTTCTCCTCGAGGCGTTAACCCGGCTCAACCGGGCGCAATCGCGATGGTTCTCCATGCTACCTTAGCGATAAAGCGGGCGTAAGGTGCCAAACATGGGAGCCGGGCAAACTCAACTATTGACCCAAGACATGATTGAGCCGATTCATATAATGATATAAGTTCGGGTGCCGCACTTGTGAAAGTGTTCGGACTTTATCAGACCATAATCACGGAGAACATAAGCCCTGGTGTATTTGGCCGTACCAAAATGTACAGGTGCAACATGTAAATAAATGAACATATATATATAAGGTAATGCAATTATGGGCAAAAAGTGCTGCATTTTATTCGAGAAGATATGCTATGAGTGCGGAATGATACAAATAGTGCGGAAAGCAAGGGATTGGAAGAATTAAAGGCGTATCCCTCCAGGGGTAGGCCGCGGAATGTTGTATTTAACAAATTTAATGCTCGTGATGGATACCACCGAGTGTTAAATCGCGGCCTTTGTCCTTCCCTGGCTGTTGCATCATGAGTTCGGCAGGTCGCCACGGACGAGTTCTGTATAAAAAGAAAAATAAAAGAAAAAGAGCAGCACACTTGGGAGCCCTGGTGTGGTCGAACCGCACTCTGGTCTGTTGTGGTTGTGCCTTTCCCCTATGCCCATGGTATCTCCAAGGCGTAATTATGTACGCGGAGAGTTTGTCTTACAATTTTGCGAGGGCTGGGGTTGAGGCCGCATTACTACGCTGCGTGCTCGGAACGTGCTGTGGTCTTGGTTGATTTTGCTCCGGCGCGCGTTTGGTCGTGTCCGGTCGTTTAACGGCGGACTCGAAATTGCCTTAAAAGGCTGCTCAGATTTCGCCGCGAGAGCAGCTGTATGTTCCTCCATTCGGAGGGAGCGTTTAAATGTTTCCATTGACCGTGATGACTCCATGAGGGCCTGGCATCTTGAGCTTAAGGTATGCATAATGCGGCACCGCGTTGAATTTTACAAACGCGGTTCGTCCGAAAGCAGAGCGTGATAGCCGCTGCGAGCGGGACTATGTCAAAGATTAACTCCTCGCTTGGAAATTATCCGGGATCCAAGACCACTTCGATGTAACGAGCCTGTACAATTGGCCTCGACACCTGGTATGGCGCCTTTGAAGGTTGTCTTTGTAGGTTTAATCCTTGAAGGGTCTATGCCCATCTTGCGCCTTGTATCCCGATAAAGCAGGTTCAGAGCTCTGCCGCCGTCCATTAGGACTCTCGTGAGGTGAAATCCGTCGGCGATTGGGTCTAAAACCAATGCGGCGAATCCGCCATGGCGGATCTCGGTCGGATGGTCTCTTCGATCGAAAGTGATCGGGCAAGAGGACCATGGGTTGAATTTTGGGGCGACTGGCTCCATCGCATATACGTCCCTTAGTGCACGCTTCCGCTCCCTCTTGGGAATATGTGTTGTGTATATCATGTTTACCGTCCGAACTTGAGTGGGAAATCCCTTTTGTCCTCTGTTGTTCGGCGGCCGGGTCACTTCCTCGTCATCGCTGTGTAGCCCCTTGTCACTGTTTTCGGCGATTAATTTGCCTGCCTGCTTGAATACCCAACAATCTCTGTTGGTGTGGTTAGCTGGCTTTTCGGGGGTTCCATGTATTTGACAGGAGCGGTCGAGTATTCGGTCCAAATTGGACGGGCCCGGAGTGGTTCTTTTGAATGGCTTCTTCCGTTGACCGGGCTTGGAGTCTCGGAATCTGGCGTTGACCGCCGTATCCTCATTGTTGTCGCCGTTAATGTGGCGTTTGTTTTTGTTTCGACGCAACCTGCCATTGCGGTCCTTGGTATCCGGACTGCCAGCGTTTTTGCTGAGGTTGTTGCTGCGAGCTAGCCAGCTATCCTCTCCCGCACAGAAGCGGGTCATGAGTGATGTGAGGGCTGCCATGGATTTCGGCTTCTCCTGTCCTAGGTGTCGGGCCAGCCACTCGTCGCGGATGTTATGTTTGAAGGCAGCGAGGGCCTCTGCATCCGCACGGTCGGCGATTTGATTTTTCTTTGTTAAGAACCGTGTCGAGAATTGCACGGCCGACTCGTCGCTGCTGGATTATGTAGCTTAGGTCATCTGCGCCGGTGGTCGCATTATACGTGCCGTGGAAGTTGTCGAGGAATGCGGCTTCCGGTCTTCCCAAATCAATTGTCTCTGCGGGCAGGCTGTTAAGCCAATGCCGAGCTGGTCCTTTAAGCTTGAGCGGGGATATTTGATGGCGTGAAGATGCGTCGCCGGGCCATGTGTATATGGAGGAGATAATCCTCAATCCAAACCGCTGGGTCTGTTGTGCCATCGTAGGATTCGATATTAACGGGTTTAAACCCTTGAGGATTTGATGATCCATTACTTCGTCGGTGAAGCATAGTGGGTGTCTTGGCGCCTCATATATTGAGCAATATCGCGGCGTAGCTCGAGAGGCGTTATGCTGCTGTGTTCGCCCGGCGGAGTAGTTGTATCCGGCGTGGCGGTATTCGTCGTGGGTCTTGGGCGCCCACGTGATCCATAGATAGATCTGGATTGTCTTGCCTTGTCCTCCAATATATCCCGCAAGTCCGTAGCGTTCCCGTGGCTTCATGCTTTTTGAGCGATGCGAGTGCGGTTTTAGTGGAGGGCTTGCACGCCTCTCTGTCCGCGGCCACGAGGTGGCGATCTGCCGTATTGTCGCTGGTGATGCAGGTTTGTATGCCTCCTCCTCTAATCGGGGAGCAACTTGCGTTTTGGGTAACTTTTGGAGGCGTTCGAGTTCATACTCTTGACGCGAGGACCTCGGTCCATCTGTCGGCCAAGATGGGTCTTGATCTGCTTGAAGCTGTTGCTGCTTTTCTTTAGGCTGTTTGCCGTGGCCATTAGCTGCGTCTGAAAGCGCTCTTGTTCGACGGGATCCTCGGGCACGACGAATTAAATGTCGTTGAGGCTTGCCTCGTCTCGGAGGAGGTAAGTAATTGTCATCCTCGACCTCTTCGCCGCCGCCCTCTCGTGAGGATTATACTTCGCCTCCTCCTGCGCTGGATCGTCTTTGGAGGGAGTTGTCTTCGGCACTTTACGGGTGTTATTATGTCTGTGCGGAATCTCCATTCTTCTTGTGGCGGGATTTAGAGCGGCGCCACGACGTCGGCGCTTGGGCTGTTTCTTTAAGGAATCGGCCTTGCCGCTTCTTTGCCGTCCCCATCTTTTGGGGTGTCCACCATGTATATGTCGTATGACGAGGTGGTCTTCGATTATCCTGTAGGTACTGGTTCTTGGTAGTCTCCGGCATCGTCGTCCATACCGTCGATGTCTTGGAGTCGTAGTCGAGCGTCGGTTAAATCGCCGACGGTGGCTCTGAAAGTGGGTGGTGGGTGGGCTCTCAATTTCTTTGTCGTCGCGTCCCAACCATCCTGGCGTAGTTCGCCAGCGCTCTCTAATAGCGAGAGATGCTTCATGAATTCATGATATCGCCAAGGGGTCTGAAAGATGTCCGCAGCGGTGAATTCCATGATCGGCGCCCAATCGGATTCGACTGCCAGGGGCGCAGGAGGTTCGGAGTCCGGCAGAGAGTCCGGCACCTTGGAGTCATGAGCTTTATGCGGGACAAGGTAAGTGTTGGCTCCATCGCCGTAAAGTTGCAGCTCGGGCGGTGTCCAGCCATCCGTCCTCGATCCGAGCGATCGGCTCCGGACTATGGGTCGGAGCGGATTCGTGTGCGGCCTCCAAGGTGCTGTCCGGCGGCAGAGTTAGGTCATGCCCATCGTGACAGCGCGGCACACTCGGCCGTGGCTCAGATCCATCGAAGATCAAGTCCCCGCGGATATCGGCCGTGAAGTTTAGGCTTCCAAACCTGACCTGACGGCCAGGGGCGTAGCTTTCGATGTGCTCCAAATGGCCAAGTGAGTTGGCCCGCATCGCGAAGCCGCCCGAATCTGAAGATCTATCCGGGAGAAAAGTCTCACCCAGACTGCGTCGTTGTTGATTAAAGAGGCCATCAAGCCTATCGGTGACGACACGAGGAACTCTCAATGAAAGCACCAATGTCGGTGTCAAAACCGGCGGATCTCGGTAGGGGTCCCGAACGTGCGTCTAGGCGGATGGTAACAGGAGACAAGGGACACGATGTTTTACCCAGGTTCGGGCCCTCTTGATGGAGGTAAAACCCTACGTCCTGCTCGATTGATATTGATATTGTGGATGTTTGCAAGAGTGGATCTACCACGAGATCAAGGAGGGTAAACCCTAGAAGCTAGCCTATGGTATGATTGTAAGGGTTGTTGTTGTTCTAGTCCTACGGACTAAAGCCATCCGGTTTATATAGACACCGGAGAGGGCTAGGGTTACATAGAGTCGGTTACAATGGTAGGAGATCTACATATCCGTATCGCCAAGCTTGCCTTCCACGCCAAGGAAAGTCCCATCCGGACACGGGGCGAAGTCTTCAATCTTGTATCTTCATAGTCTTGGAGTCCGGTCGATGATGATAGTCCGGCCAATGATAGTTCGGCTGATGATGGTAGTCCGGCTATCCGGACACCCCCTAATCCAGGACTGCCTCAGGGACCCTTCGGAAGAAGGTATATGCCCGTAGTATCTAGAACCATGGAATACCGGTACTCGCTTGATTTACGAACTCAACCTTTCGCAGGAAGGAAGTTCCATATACTATCAACGGAGTCAAACCGCTAGAGGGTCACATATATCTAAAAATTAGTTCCGATCATACAAGTACTTACTTCCATGGAGATATGAGAAAGGGGGAGAAGATGCGATTATGTATCATAAATACTAAGGCCGGACAGACTAAAAGGGGCTTTTGGATACGAAGAAGGTTTTGATGTCTTGCTTTGGGTGGTATGCTTCCTCACTGTTGCTATTCTGCCCTTTTCTGGTAGGTAACCACCAACGAACACAAGGAGATCTGGACCTGCATGTAATAGTTTTTGCCAATACTCTAAAGCAGCTTCCTTACATCAACATGGGATTGCAAAAGGGAGGGAAAAAGGCGACTCCTCCTTAGTACGAATAGCAGATGGGGCTGCTTCAACTCATAACAAAGCTATTCCTGCACATAAGTCCGGGATGATCTGAGGTCGCTGGTCTCACATGGAAGAGATACGAGCCTCCGCTGGATAAACACCAGAACTGGTATCGGATTCTTTTGTTCGTAACGAACAAGCAACGGATTGGGGATTGCCAATAGAAAAAGATACAACCAACCAGCAACTTTTGGAAACCAGGATCACCCCCATTGTAAAGAGAACGCGGCACCCCTTTCCGTAGGGGCTCGCAAGGGTATTATACTGGATGTGCGCAGAGAGCTAATGAAACTCCATTCCTTTTTATCTATACTCAAGGATCTGCTATAGGTTGCTTTTCCAAGAGTATTGTATTGAACTGATTCCCCAAGAAAGAGTTGATGGCATCTCAACAAAAGAAGGTAGAGAAGAATCCCTAGCGAAGATGTGCCGAGAGCGAGAAAGCCTGTCTTCCCCGAGATTATTTATTCCTCTTATTTCTTATATGAATAACTGAAATCAGTCCACACTTGTATTAACTTCATGAGTGAAGAGATAGAGAAACCCTTAATACCGGCACTCCTCCTATCAAAATCAAATAATTGGATTTTTTTCCCCACTTCTTCCACGGGATTCGTACATCAGACGAGGATTCCTACAACGGTACAATGGATCAATCCATTCAAATCAATGAAATGAAGAAACGTGAGATTGGTTGACTTCTCCGTCCTCAGCTTGTTGAATTGCATGGTGGAGTTAGGGCTCCCACATAAAACGTATAGTTAGTGGGTTGAGTTCTATCAACCAGATAAGATGTCGATAGTCTCGCAGAAGTACTTAACCTTGAAGATCAAATAGGATTTACCATTTCTAGATCAGACCCGGGGTCTGTTCGAAATACGACTCTCGTAAATAGATCTGGTCGAGGAAAGCATGTTGAATATCTGGTTTCATAAAAATAACTACATTCTCGCATTCTCGATCAGAAAAGGAATAAGATCAAAAACGCCATCATTCTTATTTTAGAGAGGTGTCCCCAGAAGAAGATGTCTTCAGTATTAGCTGAATGTTTGACTTATGGTAGGAAGCTGTAGTTAGGGACGCCCCTATTTTATTTACAAGATGAAAGAGATCTGTATCAAGAGCTTATTATTTTGGCTTTAAGCATGGCGTTTTCATTCATTTGTAACTATATAGATATATAGCCCTTGCAACCATGTCCCGGTCTACCCTTTTCCCTGATCTTTGGACCCGTCCACATAACTTGAGCTTACATCTTGACCCTTGTATGTAGATTTCTGATTTCCTTCGCAATGAACAATCTATTTTCCACTTTCGAATCAAAACACCAACCACAACCGACCCAATAGAAGGAGTAGGCGGCAGTGAAAGTGCCACATCCAGGGGAAGTGCCAGCGACAAGAACCGAAGGTGGTTGCCACCTGATAAGATCCAAAGCGCAGAAAAGCCCCACGAAAGCAAACAGTACGGGTGGAGGAGTTACCGTGGGCACCGTGTTGGTTCAATCTTTCTATAGGTAGTGTGAAAAACCCTCAATTCAAGAGTTCCTGTTGACGGTCCCATTCCTTAGTCTCTTTTTCAACTAACTTAATCGTAGTCTGCATTTCATCCTGCAGAGGATCGACCAATACCCAATCTGCTATTAACAAGTAGTTGGATAGAGCTTCACCAGAGGGATTTGGTGTAAAAACCCCCTTTAGTGCATACTCAATTATAAGGAGATTCTTTCGGGTTAATGCAAAACTAAGTTCTTTTCTCATAAATCAGGTCAAAATCTTGAAATCATGCCAAAAAACGGGGGGGGGGGGTTACGCAACTTTTTCTAGTGAGATCATCTATTCCCTTCTCTTTGGCGGATTCAATCATGCCTTGGTAATTGTGGCTTGGCCAAAGCGCTCACCTGAGAGTCCAAGAAAGAAGGCAAAATAGCTATATAGAGCCCCTCCCTCGAGTCGAGCAATGAACAAGTAAGTAGAGACAAGGAAGAGGGGAAATGCAGTATCATTATGTTATAGCAAGATCATCAGATCATGGGTGAAGCAATCGATCATCAAAAAGTTCTTTATCAGCCGGCGGAAAGTGTGGCAATTCATTCATTTCATCGGAAAAGGATCGAACAGGAGTCATCACATCATTTCTAGATCTTTGATACCTCCATATTTTTAAGAATATGTCCTAAAATGGTCAAAGATTGTTTTCTCAACGGGAATCGAGGAGATGGCAAGGGTTTGAGTATAGCGAGCAGAGGAATAGTTTCCTTTATCAAAAGAAGCCTATCGACTTGGAAACAGAAGATGTTGTAACTTAACTGCACCCTTCCTCTTCTGCTGATCTTTACAATGATATGCACATCTCCTTCTTAGTTTTGAAAAAGAAAAGGGCCTCCTTCCTTTTCCCAATACTTGACCAAGATTTCTGTTTAGTTCAGTTCCAGATTAAGAAGCAATAGATGCTCCATTGGCCGAGAAGGAAACCAGTAAGCAGATTGAAGAGATAGATTGAATAATAGGCAAATTCCCCTCGTAACAGGCATATAAATAAGTCCCATTAAATTGATTGATAGACTACGCATCGATGGTGTCGAGTCAATCCTTGTAAGCTAAATACTACACAACCCTCCTTAGAAGAGGAACCTTAGAGGAAGAATACATATTACTTAGAGGACGAATGATGGTACTTAGGAAAATCCTAAATCTATAGATGCTTTAGTGCCAGGCAGGCAGAGCCAGAGCCGCGTCGGGCAACGAACAACTCATTTTTTGGAAGATAGTTGCGTTGCAGGTAAAGCTAGCAGTAGTTGGAGCTAAAGCAAGCTAGCTATAGGTGTTCGGATAGTTGTGTTGATAGAGGGTTTTCTCCTGGGAGACATATCGATTACACACAAGAACCTAACTCTACTTCTTTTATCCTCCTTACTGCTCCTTATCTCATTTCTCCTTTTATTAGCACAACACCTTGTACTCCTTTACAGAAGCTATATCGCTCATAGCACAAATCGTTGTGCTCCTCACTATTCAAGAGAGTTCTTGCCCTTCTCTGATCGGGGAAGGTCATTTAAAAACACTAGATCAGCCCATTTCAGTTGAAAAAAGTGATCCACCTAATATATATGATTGATACCAAAAGATTGGATGTCATTTCTCAACACCAGCTTCTTACCTGGAGGAGGGAAGGGAGATATGAGCATAGCTATAGCGGTATCTTTTCCTGTTTTGATAGAAGCCCACATGCGCACTCTTGTATCCCACCTATCCACATGTGGCATTAGTGGCCTCGTCATCTCCACAAACAGAGATCACTACACAGGAAATAGCCATATGAAAAACTTGCTTGCTTCTTCGAATCTCGAAATAACAGAACATATAGAAAGTGTTTTTGTGATGAGGCCATTCTCTTCGGGGAACCTATAGAAATATTATCAGACGGCTTTCATGATATTATGCTTCCTTGCCCGTGGATCCTATGACGAGAGTTATGTGGATGACTGTACAAGAAGGATATGATAAATGCGTGATGTTTTTTCCGACATCGACTATGGAAGAACATACTATCTATTGGTTCGTACAGATCTAACCGATATAGAAGGAACAGGTCATGTAAACAGATGTGCCGAACTCTCACGTTTATTGACAAAAACCTAATACAGATTTTTAACTAAATTCTAACATTTATTTTTTAATATTGGGGATGGGGAAGATTTATGGGAAAAGTTTTGATAGTTGATCAACTACCAGTAGCCAAAAGCTGCTATTGGGATTTGAGATCTGATTTAGATACTTCTCAATCCGTCACGGCCGTTGGTATAGTAAGATACCATCGAGATCCCATTCTAAAATGGATCGTATGTTGGAAGTTTGTTCTTCCAGGGTCGATCAGTGTAATTTCTCATCAAAATTGTTACCTTTTTCAACTGCTTTTGATGCTAGGTTGTCCACCCTGTGCCTTATTTGCACAATTTGTTTTTCAGTTGATCGACGTAGGCCTTCATTTGGGTCACCACTCATCCAATCAGAGGGGCCGGCTGCCTCGACTGTTTTGCATGAAAAAAAGAAACCAAAAAGAATACCGAAAATCAAACTGCTTCCTGGCACAAAATAATTAGTGCTGATTTTGAAAAGGAACCGAAAGAAGGCCTTTTGTAATTCTGGATTAATAGTACTTAGAATGGCTTTTTCATATTGAGAAATTCTGTCTAGTGGCATTCGATCACAGAAGCCGTTGACAGCAGCATAAATCACAACAATTTATTTTTCAATTGGAAGTGATTCATATTGTGGTTTTTTGGGCACTTCTGTAAGCCTTGCACCTCTATTGAGTAATGCCTGAGTCGCAGCATCAAGGTGTAACCCAAATTGAGCGAAGGCGGCCACTTCACGATATTGTGCCAATTCTAGTTTTGAACTACCGCAGACTTGTTTCGTAGCTTTGAACTGAGCGGCAGACCTGACGCGACTGACGGAAAAGCCAACATTAATAGTTGGTCTAATTCTGCGATAAAAGGAGCTCTGTTTACAAACAGATTTGTCCATATGTAATGGAGATCACATTCGTGGGGATATAGGCCGATACGTCTCTAGCTTGTGTTTCAATCATGGGTAACGCAGTCGAGCTAACTGCACCTGTCTGATCCGACCGGTTAGCGGCTCTTTCTATGAGACAGAATGTAAATAGAAAAGATCCCCTGGGAAAGCCTCACGGCCTAGTGGTCGGTGTAACAATAATGACATTTGTCGATATGCCACCGCCTGTTTACTTAGATCATCATATATAATTAATGCATGCATTCCATTATCGCGGAAATATTCCTCCATGGCACACCCTGAATATGGGGCCAGAAATTCCAGAGGAGCAGGATCCGAAGCGGTGGCTGCTACAAGAATGGAAAATTCCAAAGCATTTGCTTCTAAAAGAATTTGAACTAATTGTGCTACACTCGAGCGTTTTTGTCGAATCGCAACATAGACACAATACAATGTCTCACTCTCATTTGTGCCCCTTGAGTTCATTTTCTTTTGGTTTAATATATTATTGATAGCTATTGCAGTTTTTCTAGTTTGTCTGTCCCCGATTACAAGTTCTCATTGACCGCGGCCTATCGGAACTAGGCTATCCACTGCTTTTAAGCCTGTTTGCATGGGTTCGTGCACAGATTTACGTTCAATAATCCCTGGGGCTTTCACTTCGACATGTCTTCGTTCGTGATCGCTTAGAGCTCCTTTTCCATCAGTAGGTACTCCCATGGCGTCGACCACACGGCCTAACATGGCCTTTCCCGCAGGAACGTCCACAATAGATCCAGTGCGCTTGACAAGATCTCCTTCTTTAATAGAGGTATCACTACCAAAGACAACAATACCTACATTCTCATTCTCAAGATTTAAGGCGATTCCTTTCACACCGCTGGCAAATTCCACCATTTCTCCTGCTTGAATCTCATTCAATCCATAAACACGTGCAATCCCATCTCCAACTGAGACCACTCAGCCGATCTCATCCACTTGAAAATTTGTGTAAAAGTTGGTCATTCTACTTTCTAATAGAGTCGTGTGTTCCGCAGCTCTGGGTGAGAATTCCATACTTTAACAAATTAGATGGATGATATTTTGAAGGGAGAAATCCGCTTTCACGAAAAAGTTCTTTACTTCACACAATCTCGATTTGAATTATCATTTGGTGAACCGGGCATCTCGCATACAAGACAATAACAAGAAGAGATGGGAAGACCATTCATGGGTCCTGCTCCTGGTCTCTACCTTGCTTACCGCCTCGTGAGGGGCCAGCATACCCATACCGAAAACGATTTACTCTTTTTATGGGCGCTTTCGACTAGGCTCTCGTTAAGGAATCGGCCCAAACAAGACCGAGATTCCCGCGAGAATTGCTACACTGCCTGTAGTGAAATTGCAAGAGTCACTTTATACGCTATTTCAAAATGAATGAATTGAGCAACTGTATTTCCCCAGGTTTCCATTGGAAAAGGGGCTTTTTTGTATGCAAGTGATGACCAATTGGCGGAGATGCCGCTCCCACGTGGGGTGGCCTTGAGAATGATTCCGACTCTTCCTGACCAGACCCATGTGGAACTTGTAAATAAATAGGTTTGTAAGTGCCTAGCTGAGTAATAAGATAAGTACCTTTGCTAATAATCCAAAACCTTTCATCTTCTCTTTCTAGATATAGCAGCCTACCCATATTGATAGTGGAATTATTGATCTCCTCTTACGGATAGCCTATTTTGAGTAAGTGTTATGGGTAAGGGCTTGACCTACCAGTTGAATGAAATCTACCGTTCTTTATGCTCTCGCTAGCTTTGAACTTGTTTGTACCAGTAATTAAACCCATAATCTCATTTCCCATTGCTTTCATCGCATAGAGCCAGATGCCGCATCCAGATGCCTATTTAGTAAGTGGGGTGTACCCTTGGTGACACTTGAGAAATAATCCTATACTTCCAATAATGCACTACTTCTGTCACGGATGGTACATGGCAGGCATCTGCCGGAACTAGAGGCGAGCACTTTTCAATCAATTACGAGAGGCATTCGCTTCTCTGACCTTTAATAAGCGAAGCAACGAGCCTAGTAGAGGAAATACCTTCCTCAGGAATGTCATCAAAGCCAGGTTCTCCAATCGTAAAAGGGGATATTCCATGGCACAAGGGTTGTTTTTAGGTGCTGTCCTCAGTAGACCACCACAAAAGGTCCGAATCAGGCGAAACTTCTTTTGGTGCCAGCGAGAAGTAGTAACAAAAACTCCTCCTCTGTTCAATATCAGCCTGGTTTAGTTCTAGGTCATAATGAATTTTCTGATACCTTCCTTCGTCCATAGGTCAACATTGTGCTTCTGTCCCGTGATGAAGAAGGATAGAAGAATGTTAAGATAGGTTCGTATTAGTGAGCCGTGGGATTGGACCCACCCAAAAGCAACAGGAATCCCTTTCTCCTCCTATAAGGAAATCTCGTCGTTTCACTCTTCTTCAAGTACCATCGGATTAGTCAACTCAAACGTGTGACACTCAAAAAAATTTATTTGGTTTTCAACGAAAACTTTGTTGGATTTGAAGAAGGTCATTTAAATTCTTCCAAAAACTTCTCTCTCAAAACTTTTTCCCTTGGCAAGGATTTTATTGTAGTATCTTCTTCAACCCTGGTGTTTGGTTAATGAGAACCTTCCTTCTGATTGTTCCCTCCTCAAATATATTTTCTTGGAAATTATTTTCTTTTAAAAAAGAAACCCTATGAGTTTTGGGGCTTCTTTCATTTTGAAACCACCCATGGTTTTACCATGCCTCATGCGGTAAAACCTCCCAAAACCCCTCCTTCCTCTTTGGAGCAATCTAAACTTTCTGTTCCAACAAGTCCAACCCATTTTTGGATTTTATTTCATTTATTTTATTTCCTAAAACAATTCTGTCATTTATTTTAAGCCTAGGTGATTTACAAAGCAAGTACCTAATTCCCATTGAGTTTTGATCTCAAACCAACTCCTCTGGATAGTCTTTCGCACCCCCAACCTAGATCCATCAAGATCCACTCTTCCTCTTTTCAAAATTTTCAAGTTTCAACCTCTACAAGTTTGGGCCAGATTTGTCAAATTTGGTGAAATTCATATTTCCTCTTCCCCAAAAATTCTACCAAAATTCAGGCAGCCCCCAGATGCAACGAGAGGCCACCCCACCAAAAATCAGCTCAAGGAAAATTCCCCACATGCCAAAATCATTTAGTAGAACACTTGGCCGGCACTGTTCCTGTACACTTTCAGAAAGTTCAGAGTTTCAGAGTTTTGCTGTGTCGTTTTTCGTCAGAGATTTGTCATCGATCACCTGAGCGCTCTGGCGCGTTGCGCACGGCCTCTCCTCCTTGACCAGAGCACCGCACGCTCTCTTGGACGGGCGCAGGTGTCGGTGGCGGCGAGCATCACCGACGCCGGCAGCTTCTGCGGTGGCAGAGCCACCCGTGGCGGCCAACGGGAGCCAGAGCCAGCTCGCCACGCCGTCCGGCGCCGCCCAACGCCCCCTAGCCCTCCGCGTGGCCTCATGCATGCCAGCGCACCCCGCAGCACCGTCGCCGTGGCCCGGCAAGCACAGGGCGCGCCCTCTGCCGCCGACGGGCCCGCGCCGCCCCGTTCCGTCGAAGCCACCCAGAGAGCCTAATCCAAACTTGGTTAGCACCTAAATGGAACCGGTGAACCTCCACGTTGACGCCGAACTCCCTAAAACCCCCGACCAAGCACTGCGCCGCCGTAACCATCGCCGGAGATCCCCGTTCACGGCCACCGCCTCGGACCACCTATAAAAAGGGGCCCCGAGCTCGCTCTCGAGCACGCACCACCACTGCACCCCACCAACACCCCGCCAAGCCACTAGGAGGACCTCGAGGAGGTCTCCTCCCCCAACTCCGGCCGCCCCGATCCGCCTCGGCCACCAGCTCGATCCACTCGGTGAGGCCATCCCCGACGCCCAAACCTCGTCAGTAGCCTCCTCGAGCACCCAGTGAGCTGACCCAAGCTTCAATTTGACCTTCGCAGCCCTCCCCGACAAGATCCAACTCCACCCGAGCCACCGTCCGCCGGAGCAAGGGCCGCCGTCGACGTAGTGCTCACCGACGACCACCACCACCACCCACCGACGCGGAAGGACATGCTGAACACGTAGGTACCGCCCGATCCCCCTGCCTCGCCGTGGATCGCCGCCGGCGACCACCGCAGCTCTCGGGCGCCGGCAGGCTCTGTTCTTCCCCATTTGAAATTTCAAACCTGACGGGTGGGACCTGCCTGTCAGCCTCTCTTTTCTTTTAAATGAACCGTTTTCTGAAAATGTATTCGGGCAAATACGCTTTCAGTCTGAAGCATTTTTCTGTTCTTTTCTGTTCAGCCCCCTGAGAAGTTTCTGTTTCATTACAGAAAGGTCCCTGGATTAAAACCCTTATAACTTTTAAACAGAGAAGGATTTTTGATTGATTCTTTTTCTATCAGATTTATTTGAAAAATATTTGGAATACTTTTGTGCACCCCACGGTATTTACGATAGTATGTGTGTTTCTGTATACCATATATACCGAAGGAGGTGACGGAACCGCAAAATTCACCGAGCTAGGCTCCGACTACTCCGAACCAGGCAAGCATGTTTGAAATTTTGATATGATGAGTGTCTTTGGCATGTTTGCATTAAGTAGTTCATGGCATGTTTATGAGCATCTCGATGAATGTCATATTTCATGCAAAGTTGAGGCAAGTGAGTTTCGATAATCCATAAGTTGTTGGATGTGAGTTGGCATGGCCATGTTATGGCATGAGGATGGGTTAGATGGCAGTGTTGTAGCATGCTAGTCTTATGCCAGACTATTTGACTCTAGTGTCAACATGAATCAGTCCAGTTTCCGTCCGTATTCCCTACCTGTACTACCACATGTTTTCCGCAAGGGGTACGGCTTAGTAAGTTGCAAACCGCTTTCCTGGTACACACCAAATCGAGAGGCCGTGATGAGGGTTCCATGGCCCTGGATTAAAACCTGTCATCCGGTCAGGGGGCATGGGTGTTTTCGGTTGGGACCGAGAGGGGGGCACCCCTTAGAGCGCGTGTAAATAAATTTGATCCCATGCTATTCTAGATTGTGATCTCCCCGTCTCAAAGTTTTTCTTGAACGCTGTCTAGGGTGATTCCTGGCATCGTGAGGTGAGATGGGTGTGTACTGGTTAGATGTGTTTCTTCCGAAATACCGTAAACGGAACTAGTCCTTTGTGACTACGGAAATCCGTTGGCTATGGGTATTTTAGTACAAACTCTGCAGAGTCAAAAATCCTTTGAATCATCTTATCCATGTCCAAGTACTGTGTTCAACTTATTCCGTCAAGTGTCAGTCTTAGTGACAAAAACTCCGGTGAACCACATGAGTGTTAAGTCCGGTTAAATGTTTATTCCTGTGGATGGACTAACCCGTTTATTATTGTGTGTTGAATATTTCTTATGAGTATTATATCCTTGTGAATTTATCAGACATGAATGATGAAATATAAGCCCTTTCTGCGATGTCGCTCAGATGTCCGACTGTGGCACAATTGTTATTTACTTTTGAATATAAGCCCTTTCTGCGATGTCGCAAAGACGTCCGACTGTGGCACAATTGTTATTTACTTTTGAATATAAGCCCTTTCTGCGATGTCACTCAGACATCCGACTGTGGCACAATTGTAATTTACTTTTGAATATAAGCCCTTTCTGCGATGTCGCTCAGACGTCCGACTGTGGCACAATTGTTATTTACTTTTGGATATAAGCCCTTACTGCGATGTCACTCAGACATCCAACTGTGGCACAATTGTTATTTACTTTTGATATAAGCCCTTTCTGCGATGTTGCTCAGACGTCCGACTGTGGCACGTATGTCTTTTACTTTCCAATATAAGCCCTTTACGAGGTGTCGCTTAGACGCCCGACTGCGGCATGATTATTTATTTGTTCACCCTTCGAGGCGTCATTCAGACACCCGATCGGCCTTTAGTTATTTTTTTTTGGGATTTCGGGAAGACTACCGCCCGACTCCCTTTTTACTTATCATGTTTTACTAAATTGAATGTGCATTGCTAATTGCTCATGACGCATTCATGCATGCATTTGATATATCTTACGTCCGAACTGTCTTGCGAGTACTTTCAAAGTACTCACCTGGCTTGTTGATTTGGCGGATGTTGTGAAAGGGATCTCATGGATGAAGAATTGATAGCGAGTCCGGCGCCTAGGGAGTCGGTCGGTCTCGTGCGACCTGGATTGGTCATCAGATTATATCCGCTTCCGCTACCAAAATAAATTCATCGAGCCTCACCTCGGCGCCGATGAGCTGCCGCTTAGAAGTCATATTACCCACTCCATTGTGTTATTCCACTACCACTTTATTCTCGAGTCAGTAGTATGCCACCCCACACCATTGTGTCATATCCGCCATTATGTATAATTATTGGCGTGCTTGTAATAAAATGTTGAGCACCCTCAGCTTGACCCTGTAATATGTTTTAACGCTACTGACTTTCTGTATCAAGATTTTGTCTACCAGTAAGGAGGATTTTCCTCATACTGGACTCAAAAGATTGGTTCACAATAATCATTTTGTTGGAAAATCGGTCGTGACAAGCTTGGTACCAGAGCCAGGCTGACTGTAGGAAGCCACTAGGTGCGATCGCTAATCGGTTATTAGCACAATAGAGCTATTTCATATTTTTGCAAATGTAGTCATTTTCTGACAGTCAGCATAGTCTTGTGACCTGACCACTCAGAATTTTTGCCTACTTTTGTTGATGGCTGACAACAACTGCGAGTCACAGATGTTCACCAACGTGCCTGATGGGTTCGTCAAGCTCCTCTCCTTCATCGTCCAGGTCGCGATGGGGCCATCTATGCGCCCAGTCTTCACACTCTATCAGCACAAGGTTAATGACAGTTTGGCCATGCACCAGGCGGCGGTGCAATTCAAGGGAGGGCGTGTTGAGTGACGCCGCTTCCGGTACTTGGGAAGAGCCATTCCTACGGAGAAGCATGCTATGCAGATGGCAGCCCGTGAGGCGATAGCTCGTCTCAGGGATGTCCTTCCTTCATGAAGACTCGTCGTTACCGCTACCTTCCATGCCACGTGCCATACACCTGTCACTACGCCTTCTCTTGCTCCAGAGGAGAACGAGATGAGGCTTTTGAGATGCTTATCGAGTACCTCCGGGCTCTGGAGGTAGCCTTCGACAACCTGGTGGACGACCTTGTGGCTGCCCACATGGACTCAGTCCATGGCTGTGCCGCCAACAGGAGGGAGCTCCTGCATACCGCACCGCCACTGACTTTCGTCTCGTCCTCGGCATCTTATGCACCTACCACTCTCGCCACTGCTCGTCGCCTGCCTACCACGGAGGAGTTCAACCAAGTCATTGCGCCCACTCCAGCCCGCACTGCACCACCCATTGCGCCCACTCCTGTTCGTGTTGCTCCGCCTATGGCGCCCGCTCCATCAGCTCAACGCAGCACTTCACGTCTGGAGCCTATTAGCGAGGAGGAGGTTGAGTCCCCAGCCTCACTGCGCCTCACCCTCGGCAGGGCAAGGGAGATCCTCACCATCTCCGACTGAGTACTAGCCGCCATGCGATGTACCAACTTGTATGATATGTTTATATGTACATAAGATGTGAGAAGTAGCTTGTTTGTGCATCATGTAGGAACTGGGAGAAGTGCACTAGCCTAAATAACATGTCAGGAATATGTACGCATATCCTGAGTGATGTATTGTATAATTACCGCCTGCGTGTAAGATATGTAATGAGCAGTCCTTCTCCGTGCATAATCGATTTTTTATTTTGAAAATCCTGGAGCATTTCAAATTTCCGTCTTTATGCATTTATTGTTTTTTTATGACTCTTTTTCCTTTCTTATGAGTTTTACAAAATATATCCCAGTGAAAAATGTCTCGTCCTTGGGCGCTCCATGCCAACTCCGCCAGAGGAAAATTATGGCACTCAACCAAGCAACAATTTCACACAGGGACAGTCGAGTCAACAGGGCAGTGAAACAGCATTTTCCCAAATGTGCCGCCTTTATGAGCAAAGTCAGCAACAACATTAGGAAATGATGAACCAAGTCATCAATATGGGAAATGACCATGGACAGTATCAGCAGCAATCCAAGTTATCTGAGCTACAGAAGACGCGTCCCCAAACATTTTCTCATACTGACAAACCTCTTGAGGCCGAGGACTGGCATCGAGACTTGGAACGAAAATTAATTATTGCACAGTGTTTAGACCCCGAGAAAGTACTATATGCACCACACTATCTCACTGGAGCAGCTGCATCATGGTGGGAAAATTTTCTACACATGCACCCCAACGAAAATGATATAACCTGGGAGGACTTCAAAGAAGGTTTTCATGGGGCGCACATTCCTAAAAGTGTTATGAAAATCAAGAAGAGAGAGTTTGATGACCTCAAACAAAGGACCATGACGGTGTCAGAATACAACAGTCGGTTTACTCTGTTGTCTCGCTACGCCAACGAGGAGCGTATGACTGAAAGCAAGAAGATGGAAAAATTCCTAGACGGTCTAGCACCCGCACTTAAATGCCAGCTGGTTGTGCACACCTTTCCAGATTTCAAGACGCTGGTGGATAAGGCCATTACCTTGGAAAATGAGAGACGCAGCTTGGAGGATTTCCATAGCGAAAAAGGACGGACTACTCTTGCTCGCAACCAGCGAAGCAAGACGGATTTTCAGAACGGTGGGACACACAAACCCACGACAAACGTCTCACGCCCAATCAAGAATTTCCATGAAAGGGACAAGGAGTTCACATATCACCCAGGCGTTACTTGCTACGCTTGTGGAGAGGAAGGGCACTATGCCAAGCAGTGCCCCAAGCCAAGGAACTCGACCCCAAAGCCGAACAACAGTGGCAATAATTCAGCACCCAAGCGAAAAAATTTCAACCCCAATAACAACCACAGGAAGGGTTATCTGAACCACGTGACCGAAGAGGAAGCACAGAATGCCCCAGATATCGTACTCGGTACGTTCCCTGTCAACACAATTCCTGCCACAGTTTTGTTTGATTCTGGAGCTTCTCACTCATTCATTTCGAAGAGTTTTGCTTTGCAAAATAATTTTTTGATGCATCCCTTGGAAAAATCCATGATCATCAAGTCCCCTGGAATTAAGCAAGTTACTCAGAATTACTGCCAAGGTGTGGTTATTGAGTTTAAAGGATTGAAGTTCCACGCCAACCTTATTGTGTTGGAAAATAAAGGACTGGATGTCATCTTAGGGATGGATTGGTTAACCACCAACAAAGGTTTTATTGACTGCTGCAACCGGACCGTAATTCTCACCCACCACCACGGGAAGACAATAAGAGTTTCAGCGAAAGAGAGAAAAATATCCCGGCAACCGAGATTGAACAAGGTGGACGTTTCTGAATTAAGCAAGGTTCCAGTAGTGTGTGAATTTCCAGACGTATTTCCCGAAGAACTACCTGGCATGCCACCAGACCGTGAGATAGAATTCAGCATTGAGCTAGCACCCGGAACCGCCCCCATATACAAGAAACCATACAGAATGGCACCATCCGAATTGGTAGAATTGAAGAACCAAATAAAAAAATTACTGGACAAAGGATATATTCGAGCCAACTCCTCATCTTGGGGTTCACCAATTTTATTTGCCAAGAAGAAGGATGGGACACTGAGATTGTGTATAGACTATCGAGCACTTAACATGGTCACAATCAAGAACAAATACCCGATGGCACGGATAAATGATTTATTTGATCAGCTTGCTCAGGCCAAAGTATTCTCAAAAATTGACTTAAGGTCGGGATACCATCAATTAAAGGTACGAACGGAAGATATCCCCAAGACAGCCTTCACCTCCAGATACGGACTGTATGAGTTCACAGTAATGCCATTTGGACTAACGAACGCCCCCGCATATTTTGTTCATCTCATGAACAAAGTATTTATGAAGTTTATGGACAAGTTTGTGGTGGTATTCATCGACGATATTCTGATATACTCCAAGACACCAGAAGAGCATGCTGAACATCTCAGAATTGTACTAGGAGAACTCAGGAAACATCAATTGTACGCCAAGTTCAGCAAGTGTGAATTTTGGCTAAGACAGGTAGGTTTTCTGGGGCACGTACTGACCCAAGAAGGTATTGCCGTAGACCCGAAAAAAGTCAAGGCCGTACTTGGCTGGAAACCACCAGCCAGCGTAACGGACGTATGAAGTTTATTGGGAATGGCAGGATACTACCAAAGATTTATTGAAGGATTCTCCACCATAGCAAAGCCAATGACGCAGTTACTCAAGAAAGACAAGAAGTTTGAATGGACGGAAGTTTGCGAGAAAAGTTTCCAAGAACTAAAAAAGAAACTAACGACAGCACCAGTATTAAATGTGCCAGACATACACAAGAATTTTGAGGTGTATTATGACGCATCCCGGAAAGGCCTCGGATGCGTATTGATGCAAGAAGGCAAGGTAGTCGCGTATGTTTCCAGACAACTTCGCAAGCATGAAGAAAATTATCCTACTCATGACCTAGAGTTGGCAGCAGTCATTCATGCACTCAAGGAATGGAGACACTTTTTACTTGGAAATCGTTGTGAAATATACACAGACCATAAGAGCCTCAAGTATATTTTCACACAACCGAAACTGAATTTACGACAACGACGCTGGTTGGAATTAGTGAAGGATTATGATGTTGGAATCCACTACCATCCAGGAAAAGCAAATGTAGTGGCAGATGCTCTAAGTCGGAACCCTAGCCCGAACAACGACAACCTACCAAACCTGAGACCTGAATTTCAGCAGGAGTTTGCTAAACTCAACTTGCTGGTGGTCACCGAAGGCAGTGTGTCGAATTTAGAAATGCAGCCTACCCTGATAGAAAATATGAAAGAGTCTCAGCATGGGCACCCCAGCATTGAAGGCATAAAATGGAAAGTGAGTCTGGGCAAGGCCTCAGAATTCGTTATCGATGACCAGGGAATATTGTGGTACGGAGATAGACTTTGCGTACCAAATATCGAGGACCTTAAACAACAAATCTTAGCTGAAGGCCACACCGCTCCGTAGTCAATCCATCCTGGAGGAACAAAAATGTACAAGGATATTCAGGAAAAAATTTGGTGGCATGGTGTAAAAAGGGACATAGCCACGTTCATTGCGTGTTGTGACTCATGTGAACGCATCAAGGCCGAGCACCAGAAACCGGCCGGACTATTACAACCAAATAAGATACCCGAGTGGAAATGGGACGAGATTGGAATGGATTTTATTGTTGGGCTACCTTGGTCACGGCACGGAAATGATGCCATATGGGTTATCACAGATAGACTGACTAAGGTGGCACACTTCATCCCCGTGAAGACAACCCACACCGCTCAGAAGCTTGCCAGGCTTTATCTCTCCCGTATCGTCTGCTTACATGGAGTTCCAAAGACTATAATATCGGACAGATGCACTCAGTTCGTCTCCCCATTTTGGGATCAATTACAACAGGCTCTGGGGACCCAACTAGCTTTCAGTACAGCATACCATCCCCCAGACGGATGGACAAACTGAACGAGTAAACCAAATTCTAGAGGACATGCTGAGAGCATGTGTCCTCACCTATGGAACCAGTTGGGAAGAAAGCTTGCCTTACGCAGAGTTCACATACAACAACAGTTACCAGGCCAACCTGCAAATGGCACCATTTGAAGCCCTGTACGGGCGAAGATGTTGTACCCCGCTAAATTGGTCAGAAACCGGAGACAGCCGTATCTTCGGCCCAGACATGCTCAAAGAAGCCGAGGAAAAGGTTAAGCTAATCAGGGACCGACTCAAGACCGCTCAAAGCCGACAGAAGAGTTATTACGATTACAAACATCGTGGAGTCAGTTTCGAGCCCGGTGAGTTTGTGTTCTTGCGAGTATCTCCTATGAGGGGCCTGCAACGATTCAAGATTAAGGGAAAGCTAGCACCAAGATTCATCGGACCATTCTGTATAGTGGCACGGAGAGGCACGATAGCCTACCAGCTAGACTTACCCGAAGAATTATCCGATGTCCATGACGTGTTCCACGTCTCGCAGTTGAGGAATTGCGTAAGCAACCCAGAGAAGCAGGTATCCCATGAAAACATTGACGTGCAGCCAGAGCTCACCTATCGGGAGCATCCAATAAGAATCTTGGAGGAGTCTGAAAGGAGGACCCGACAAAAAACCATCAAGTTTTTCAGAGTTCAGTGGAGCAATCACACCGAGAGTGAAGCAACTTGGGAAAGAGAGGATTTTCTTCGGACAGAGCACCCACACTTATTTGAGGATCAGCTGAAATCTCGGGGACGAGATTTTTCCTAAGGGGGTAGGTGTTGTGACACTCAAAATTTTTTATTTGGTTTTCAACGAAAACTTTGTTGGATTTGAAGAAGGTCATTTAAGTTCTTCCAAAAACTTCTCTCTCAAAACTTTTTCCCTTGGCAAGGATTTTATTGTTGTATCTTCTTCAACCCTGGTGTTTGGTTAATGAGAACCTTCCTTCTGATTGTTCCCCCCTCAAATATATTTTCTTGGAAATTATTTTCTTTTAAAAAAGAAACCCTATGAGTTTTGGGGCTTCTTTCATTTTGAAACCACCCATGGTTTTACCATGCCTCATGTGGTTAAACATCCCAAAACCCCTCCTTCCTCTTTGGAGCAATCTAAACTTTCTGTTCCAACAAGTCCAACCCATTTTTGGATTTTATTTCAATTACTTTATTTCCCAAAACAATTCTGTCATTTATTTTAAGCCTAGGTGATCTACAAAGCAAGTACCTAATTCCCTTTGAGTTTTGATCTCAAACCAACTCCTCTGGATAGTCTTTAGCACCCCCAACCTAGATCCATCAAGATCCACTCTTCCTCTTTTCAAAATTTTCAAGTTTCAACCTCTGCAAGTTTGGACCAGATTTGTCAAATTTGGTGAAATTCATATTTCCTCTTCCCCAAAAATTCTACCAAAATTCAGGCAGCCCCCAGATGCAATGAGAGGCCACCCCACCAAAAATCAGCTCAAGGAAAATTCCCCACATGCCAAAATCATTTTGTCGAACACTTGGCCGGCACTGTTCCTGTACACTTTCAGAAAGTTCAGAGTTTCAGAGATTTGCAGTGTCGTTTTTCGTCAGAGATATGTCATCGATCACCTGAGCGCTCTGGCGCGTTGCGCACGGCCTCTCCTCCTTGACTAGAGCACCGCACGCTCTCTTGGACGGGCGCATGTGTCGGTGACGGCGACCATCACCGACGCCGGCAGCTTCTGCGGTGGCAGAGCCACCTGTGGCGGCCAACGGGAGCCAGAGCCAGCTCGCCACGCCGTCCGGCGCCGCCCAACGCCCCGTAGCCCTCCGCGTAGCCTCATGTATGCTAGCGCACCCCCGCCGCACCGTCGCCGTGGCACGGCAAGCACAGGGCGCGCCCTCTGCCGCCGACGGGCCCGCGCCGCCCCGTTCCGTCGAAGCCACCCAGAGAGCCTAATCCAAACTTGTCTAGCACCTAAATGGAACCGGCTAACCTCCACATTGACGCCCAACTCCCTAAAACCCCCGACCAAGCACTGCGCCGCCGTAACCATCGTCAGAGATCCCCCTTCACGGCCACCGCCTCAGACCGCCTATAAAAAGGGGCCCCGAGCTCGCTCCCAAGCACGCACCACCACTGCACCCCACCAACACCCCGCCAAGCCACTAGGAGGACCTCGAGGAGGTCTCCTCCCCCAACTCCGGCCGCCCCGATCTGCCTCGGCCACCAGCTCGATCCACTCCGGTGAGGCCATCCCCGACGCCCAAACCTCGTCAGTAGCCTCCTCGAGCACCCAGTGAGCTGACTCAAGCTTCAATTTGACCTTCGCAGCCCTCCCTGACGAGATCCAACACCACCCGAGCCGCCGTCCGCCGGAGCAAGGGTCGCCGTCGACGTAGTGCTCGCCGAAGACCACCACCACCACCCACCGACGCGGAAGGACACGCTGAACATGTAGGTACCGCCCGACCCCCGTGCCTCGCCGTGGATCGCCGCCGGCGACCACCGCAGCTCTCGGGCGCCGGCGGGCTCTGTTCTTCCCCGTTTGAAATTTCAAACCTGACGGGTGGGACCTGCCTGTCAGCCTCTCTTTTCTTTTAAACGAACCGTTTTCTGAAAACGTATTCGGGCAAAAACGCTTTCAGTCTGAAGCGTTTTTCTACCCTGGATTGGTCACTGTATTATATCCGCTTCCGCTACCCAAATAAATTCATCGAGCCTCACCTCGACGCTCGATGAACTGCCAGTTTAGAAGTCATATTACCCACTCCACTGTGTTATTCCACTACCACTTTATTCTCGAGTTAGTAGTATGCCACCCCGCACCATTGTGTCATATCCGCCATTATGTATAATTATTGGCGTGCTTGTAATAAAATGTTGAGCACCCTCAGCTCGACCCTGTAATATGTTTTAACGCTACTGGCTTTCTGTATCAAGATTTTGTCTACCAGTACGGAGGATTTTCCTCATACTGGACTCAAAAGATCAGTTCACAATGATCATTTTATTGGAAAATCGGTCGTGACAAGACGCTGAGTGATTACTATAGAACCAAGGCGGCTTTGAGGCTGGCTCCACTCTCCAAATAGAGCAGTTACTTTGTCGACGACAAGAACCCCATTTCCACTATCCAAAGAGCAATTCATTTCTTCGACTCAATGCCTCCTCATTTTCTCCCATTCCCATATTAATAAAAGAATTAGGGAAATGCAAGGGAAAAGAATGCCAAAAGAATTTAGAGATTTCACTGGGATTCATTCTGGCTGAGATGGCGAGGGATTGCTATAACTATTTTGAGAAGCATTAATGAGATCTCTTTTTTTCACAAAGTGATATGGAAAATCATACGGAAGAACCTATATGTAAAAATAATTCCAGATTCCCATCATACATTACCAAACTTCCAAATAATAAGAAGCTAAAATTGGATAAATACCTTAAGGAACTAGAAAGCAGACCCTGATTATAAATGGCAACCTCGTAAACCATCAGTATTCCTTGTAGGTGACATTGAAACCATTCCCTTGTTGGATCGGAACTATATTCCCGCGGAGATAATAGAATCCAAAATCTTCCCCGCCGCCACGCTTATGCAACCGCCTTTATGACTGTCAATTCAGACAAGAAACTATCAAAGATTTATATTAATCATTATAGTTCCCACGAATACATAAATACGCACCCATCATTTTATGATCAAAGTGATTGTGTACTCAAAGCATCCATAAATGGTATACTTTCTGTTGTAAGCAAACAAAGAAAGTCACTAATTATTTACTTTCATAACATGAGTCGATTCGATGGTATTCTGATGACCCAACATCTTAGTAAGTTTCACCCTGACTTGAAAGTGGATACTGTAATGCGAAATGGTATTATGTACGAGGTTGCTGTTTCTAGACGTGTTCAGGACGGTAGGAATAAATCACGTCTCCTTTTCAAAATGCGGTGTTCGTTGTTGATTCTCCCTAATTCGTTAGCAAACTTAGCTAAACAATTGTGTTAGGAATAAGAAAGCGATGTCGGCGGAAGAAATACGAAGAAACCTATCACACTTTTGTAGTATAGAGGCGGTGCACCTGATTTTATAGGCGTCGGAATGGGTTTATCTTGGAAGATCTTGACTTCTCCATGCCTTCTGCCTCCGGCACATCATATCTCCTATGCCGACCTTGTACTTTTGATCACTTCTTCCTTACGAATTGTATCTATTACGAATTTTGTCTATTTAAGCTTTTTCTCGATTGGTATTCATTTTTTCATCTATCTCATGAAATTTCCATTCTATTAAGCGATAAAGAGCAATTGACGAAGTCAGCAGGAAGTCCGTCAGATGACGGTATGGATAAAAGGAACCCTCCTATCTTCGACTGAACAACCTATTACTGGGATTTCACATTCCTATTCCGATTGGCAGAAGACTTTCTTTCTGTTTGTGCCGCCCCATGGTGATTTGTTACTCAACGTTTGCACTTTCTTACCAACTCTTGTACAAGTTAGGTTCAGCGTTGTTCTGACGATTAAGATTTCTCTGTTTGACGGTTTTTACCTTCAACAACCTTTGTTGCATCACTTCTCGATAGCTTTAGTGCTCGGAGAGTAAGTTTCGGTGTCAAAACAAGTGGATCTCGGGTAGGGGGTCCCGAACTATGCGTCTAGGCAGATGGTAATAGGAGACAAGGGACACGATGTTTTTACCCAGGTTCGGGCCCTCTCGATGGAGGTAATACCCTACTCCTGCTTGATTAATATTGATGATATTGGTAGTACAAGAGTAGATCTACCACGAGATCAAGGAGGCTAAACCCTAGAAGCTAGCCTATGGTATGATTGTTGTTCGTCCTACGGACTAAAACCCTCCGGTTTATATAGACACCGGATAGGTTAGGGTTACACAGAGTCGGTTACAATGGTAGGAGATCTAAATATCCGTATCGCCAAGCTTGCCTTCCATGCCAAGGAAAGTCCCATCCGGACACGGGACGAAGTCTTCAATCTTGTATCTTCATAGTCCAGGAGTCCGGCCAACGGTGATAGTTCGGCTATCCGGACACCCCCTAATCCGGGACTCCCTCAGTAGCCCCCGATCCAGGCTTCAATGACGATGAGTCCGGCGCGTTGATTGTCTTCGGCATTGCGAGGCGGGTTCTTCTCCAAATTCCATATACTTGTCGAATAGTGTCCGGCTTCTGATAAATGCTGCGCTCCTTGGCTTCTATGCCCAACAATGGCCATCTTCCATGTGTTTGAATGAATGCGAAAAGCCAGGGCATTTTTACACTTACCCCCCTAGCTGCGCAAATGAGCTGCCTATAAAAGGGCGAGGATCTAGATCTGAGTCACACCATCCCCCTTCATGAGCTTTCATCGAGGCGCCTCGACCAAAGCCCATTCCATCATGGACGGTCGACGCTGCTCATCCTCTCGCGCTCCCAGCCCTCAGCACTGGAATTTGGGATGATGCTCGATCCGCATAGAGAGCTAGTTATACTCCAAACCAAGGGATTTCTTCCCCGGCCTTCATGGTTCCGTTCGAGCGGACTTGCCACCTACAAGGGCGGAAAGCAAGCGGAGAGTGTCCCCGATCCCTCTAAAGGAGAGCGGGTATGCTTCATCTCTTATCTAGTAAGAGGACTCGGATTTCCAATCCATCCGTTTCTCCGGGGGCTCTTGGAGTTCTACGGCCTCCAGTTGCACCACCTTACGCCTGCCTCCATTTTGCACATCGCGGGCTTCGTGGCCCTTTGCGAACTGTTCTTGGGCGTCGAGGCTCATTTCGGGCTGTGGAAGAGATTATTCTGCCTAGTACCCCATTCTTACGAGGGGTGAATATATCAAGTGGGCGGAGCTGAGCTATGGCGCATCCCCGGGACCGGATACCTATCCGGAACCCCGAAGAAGGCGTCCGAAGACTGGCCGTCGGAATGGTTTTACATGGAGGACGTCCCGCTTCCGGATCCTGTTCGGATCGGCCTTCTGGAGTTTAGCAATGCTCCTCTGAAGAAGCGCCTAAGCTGGCGCCCTCGGAGCCCCCGGAGGGAAAATGACCGGGATGTCCTCTACTTGATGAGCCGAATAAGATTACTGGCTCATGCCGGATTGACCATGATTGGAGTCATGGCAATCTGCATTATGAGGGGAGTGCAGCCGCTCCATTATAGGGGCCACCCCATGTGGGACTTCAACGGGGAGGACGATGCCACCCGCCATGGCCGCAAAGGGCCGAGATCGGTCACCGAACTGGTGAAGATCTTGTCTACCATGTATAAAGGGGAGGAGGAGGATTTCCTCCGCGTCAATCCACTGAAGGAGTTTTCTTCGAATAATCCTCGAAGCTGGGTAAGCAAACATCTTTGTGGCTTGTCCGATCTAGTTCCCGTGGTTAAATATCTCATTTCATGGTTTCTGCGCAGGAACTGCGCCGGACTATGGAGAAGATACACAGCCCGCCCCCACAACCCGAGGATCCGGAACGGTCCCTCGATCCGACCTCCGAAGAGGATTCGGATATAAAGGTGGAGTTGATCGATGTTCCACCAATTTAGCATCGACAATGCTTTGGTTGCCATTACGGCCGATTACCCCGGAATACTTCCAGCCTCACAAGTAACTGAGACCGAGGTCCCAATATTCTGATAATGACCCATGCGTGCTTATTTCTTGATCACCGTATACCAATGGTGTTTCGCAGGGGGTACCTTCGAGGCAGGAAGCCGAGCCATGGGCGGTTAGACAACAAGGCAGACGCCCCACAGGCTAAAAAGAAGTGCGGTCCGATCAAAACTCCGCCAAGCGGTATGGCGGTCACCATGTTCCTAGGATTTATTCCTCGAAGGCGATTAACGCTGATGCTCTTTTCAGGAAAAAGCGCCACCGGACCGAGTCCGAGAGGTTGCTAATCGAACCTCCGCCAGCCAAGCTCCAAAGCCGGGTCTAGAAGCGGAGGCGAGCACGAGGCGTACGTCGGATGCTCCTGACAGAGGATGCCGACAGATTATCCGCCACCAACTCCAAGGTGGAGAGCGCCATGAATCACAAAGGCCGCACGGACAGTTCTTCGTGGCGCATGTTTCTCCCAAGAGGCCTTGAATGCCTTCAATTCGGAGATGCGCACTCCGTGCCGCTCAAGATTGTCTAGCGAGCCACGGAGCAGTATGTAAAGGACATACGGTGAGGAAATTTGACAATTATATATGCCAAGAGCCCAGAGACTTAAAATAGTTAGAATAACTGATTTAAGGATCATTTGTTATCTGAGATCTTACAAAAAGAGTACCCGACTGTCCCAGAGCTTGAAGAATGCAAGGCCCAACTAGAGGTCGCACTAGCCGCCATGAGGGAGCCACAGAGACCCCTCCGTAATATACACTTCAAAAGATAAATAGTTTATGTAGTGCGGCGGGTGTGTAAATCGACAAAATATTGCAGATGGCGCGGACTAGATCCGGACAGTAACAACTCTTGCGCCAACTATAGGCTGGCGAGGCGTGCTTACGAGGGTGCGGCAGAGAAAAATAACCTCCAAGATGCCAACACCAAACTGGGTGAGGAACTAAAGGATGTTCGTGCTCAGTTGTGCGACTCAGAAGGAGAATCGGCGGCTTCGTCGCGGCATTTTCAAGAAGTGCTTGAGCGAACTTTGAAAGAGTTCGGCGAGGAAGGCGACTAACATAAACATGTATGTAGGTTTGCTCACAGTGTCGCCCCGAGGAGGAGATGCCCAGTTCTTGGTGATCTTCTTCCCGATTGCGTCGGCTGCACTAACGAGTCTTGCGGTGATGAAAGGCATCGGCCAGCCTTGTGGCTATCTATCTCCCCCCCGAAGGCATTGGGGAGCTGGCAGAGCGGCTTCAAGGAGCACGGCGGCGCTTCCGACTATGGAAGATATCGGCCTGCCGTCAAAGGCGCCAGGAGGCTGGGCCTTGGTAAATCGCTGCACACGAAGGCTCACCCAAACCACATGGCCGAGGTCGGACTGTGGGGCTGATGGGATGGAGATCCATGTAAGCTTAGTGTACGGCCAAGTAGAATTGGCCACCAAGTATTCCCAGCAAGATTGTAAATTAGATAGCCTATTAGATGGCATTGAGGAGGAATACAATGAGTTGAGTTGACTCTGTAAAAATATGACATGAAAAAATGTCTTCTAGCCGGATTGTAGATCGTTTGTCATAGCGGACCTTTTCGCTTCGACCTCAGGACCCAATAGTCCGGAGTGTGTCCGAATACCTTCGTGGTTATATAAGAGGTATGCATGGAGACAAGGCGTAGGGGTCATTATTGCTATATCAGACAAGTGCCCAACTAGTTATGTTATATTACATGGGTAGTAAGAAACATCTTCCAGGGAGAATAGTTCCGTTAAGGGTTCCTTTCGCTGGGATGCATGCCCTAAAGTGCATGTCAAAGCTGCTATGAAAGCAGAAAATCATCTGGGGGCAGATGGGTAAATAGTTAAAAGTCATCTTTCAGTTCACCGACCGAATATTCCCTTAAGAACGCTAGCTTTCGGCTTCACCCAGTCTGAGGTACACATCCGGCTGACCCGGCAGTAACAATCACAGAGGTGCTCCCTTTACCACCTAGCCGAACAATCGGGAACGTAGGGGTAAGCACAGGAGCCAGGCAACCCAACTTGGACAAAACTTTAGTCATATCGATGCATATAATGGTGAATAAAAGGTACATGCGGAAGTTTGACGCATGTGTTGGGCATGAAGCCCGTATAAAATAAGCTTCTGGTAAAGAAGCCCCCAGGTATAATGAGCACGTACAGCGCGTCAAATATGTGCGAACAAAGCGCAAATGAGCCTCTAAAGGCTTCAGGAAGAAGGAGGGGGAAGGAGAGAAATAAAAGACGGCAAAAATAGAAACTCTGGACGGAGGAAGGAAACGAACTTGGAGTCCGGTGCATAGGCGTAGATTCTTCGTAGATGGGCTGCATTCCATGGGTTCAGCTCGAGTCGGTTATCCGATGCGTTTCGCAGACGGTATGCTCCGCCGGTCAGGACCTGGTCGACGATGAAGGGACCTTCCCATTTGGGCTTGAGTTTGTCCTTTTTCTTGTCCGGCAGGCGTAGAACTAGTTCGCCAACGTTGTAAGCTTTGGCCCGTACTTCCCTGCTTTGATATCTTCGAGCCTGCTGTTGATAGAATGCGGAACGAGCTTTTGCCATGTCGCGCTCCTCCTCCAATGCGTCCAAACTGTCCTGCTGATCGAGCTCAGCTTCTCTTTCTTCATACATGCGCACGCGAGGTGAGTCATGAATTATGTCGCAAGGCAAGACTGCCTCTGCGCCGTACATCATAAAAAATGGTGTGAATCCGGTAGTACGTTTTGGCGTGGTCCGCAGCCCCCAGAGTACGGAGTCGAGCTCCTCAACCCAGTGCGTGTTAGATTCCTTGAGGGACCGCACTAGTCTGGGTTTAATGCCGCTCATGATTAGACCGTTTGCTCGCTCGACTTGACCGTTGATTTGAGGGAGATAGACTGAGGCGTAATCGAGCTTGATGCCCATGTTTTTGCACCATAATTTGACTTCATCGGCAGTGAAGTTGGTGCCGTTATCAGTGATGATACTGTGGGGGACACCGTAATGGTGCACTATCACTGACATGAAGTCTATCACCAGTCCGGATTCGGCCGTTTTAACAGGCTTGGCCTCTATCCATTTGGTGAATTTATCCACCATGACCAATAGGTATTTTTTCTTGTGGGTTCCTCCCTTAAGGGGTCCAACCATGTCAATCCACTAGACCGCGAACGGCCAGGTGATGGGTATAGTTTTGAGGGCGGTGGGTGGCATGTGGCTTTGGTTAGCAAAAAGCTGGCAACCGACGCATCGTTGGACTAAGTCCTCAAGATCTGCCGGGCCGTCGGCCAATAAAATCCTGTATGGAAGGCCTTGCCTACAAGGGCCGGGCTCTGCGTGGTGCCCACCCAGTCCGGCATGAATTTCAGCCGGAGGTTTCGCCCTCCTCTTGGAGATACACATTTGAAGGACTCCGGTAGTGCTTTTCTTATAAAGCTCTCCCTCATGGACTTTATAGGCTTTAGATCGCCGTACTATGCAGCGAGCCTCATTTTGGTCTTCGGGGAGTTCCTGCCTAGTTAGGTAGGCTAGGAATGGTTCCGTCCACGGGGCGATAACCGCCATTATTTCGTGGGCGGAGGGTGTTATGTCGGTGGAAGAGCCTCTGATTGTGTCAGAGTGTTCGGCGTCAGGCAGTGCGGTTGGGTACGGATTGTTATTTCCGGACTCCCCTTCCCATAGTACGGATGGCTAGAATAGCCGTTCCAGGAAGATGTTGGGCGGGACGGCATCGCGTTTTGCACCGATACGTGCCAATATGTCCGCCGCCTGGTTGTTATCCCGGGCTATTTGATGAAATTCGAGCCCTTCGAACCGTGCTAACATTTTTAGGACCGCATTGCGATATGCTGCCATTTTCGGATCTTTGGCATCAAAGTCTCCGTTTATTTGAGATATCGTGAGGTTTGAATCCCCGCGCACCTCTAGGCGTTTAATGCCCATGGAGACTGCCATCCGGAGGCCGTGAAGAAGGGCCTCGTATTCGCTGCGTTGTTGGAGTCCGTATACATTATCCGAAGGACGATTGGACTGTGTCCCGGTTGGGGACGCTAAGACGACGCCAGCCCCAGTGCCGCCAACATTTTGGAGCCGTCAAAGTGCATGATCTAATTGGAGTATGCGCCGTACTCTTTAGGGAGTTCGGCTTCGGTCCATTCGGCCAGGAAGTCGGCTAAAACCTGCGACTTGATAGCTCGTCGTGGCTTGTAGGTTATGTCGAGTGGAAGGAGCTCTATGGCCCATTTAGCAATCCGGCCCGTCGCGTCGCGATTGTTTATAATGTCATTAAGAGGTACTTCGGAGGCTACCGTTATCGAACACTCTTGAAAGTAGTGTCGCAGCTTTCGGGATGCCATGAACACCGCGTATGCTATCTTTTGATAATGTTGGTACCGGGACTTGCATGGAGTGAGGACAGTGGACACATAATAAACCAGTTTTTGAAGAGGGAACCGGTGTCCGTCTGTTTCTCATTCGACAACGAGCACCGCGCTGACAACGTGATGTGTTGCGGCGATATATAATAGCATTGGTTCGCCCATGTTGGGCGCAGCTAGGACCGGATTTGTTGCCAATATGGCTTTTATCTCTTCGAGTCAGGCCATTGCGGCATCCGTCCACTCGAAATGTTCGGTGCGGCGGAGGAGGCGGTAAAGGGGTAACGCCTTTTCTCCCAAACGGGAAATAAAGCGGCTTAGAGCCGCTACGCATCCAGTCAATTTTTGTATTTGTTTGAGGTCTTTTGGAATATCCAATTGTGACAGACCTCGGATCTTGGCTGGGTTTGCTTCAATTCCTCTACCGGACACAATGAAGCCCAGGAGCTTTCCGGATGGAACGCCGCAGACGCATTTTTCCGGATTGAGCTTGATGTCATATTTTCGAAGATTGTCGAATGTGAGCCTCAAATCGTCTACTAGAGTTTCGACATGCTTGGTTTTAAAGACCACGTCATCTACATATGCTTCCACTGTTTTGCCGATCTGGTTTGCCAGACATGTCGGAATCATGCGCTGATATGTTGCGCCGGTGTTTTTGAGCCCGAAGGGCATTGTGTTGAAGCAGAATGGGCCGTATGGAGTGATGAATGCTGTTGCAGCTTGGTCTGGCTCCGCCTTCTTGATTTGGTGGTAGCCGGAGTACGCGTCGAGGAAGCACAATGAGTCGTGTCCTGCTGTGGCGTCGATAATTTGATCAATTCGAGGGAGGGGGAAGGGATCCTTTGGGCAAGCCTTATTAAGGTATTTGAAATCAACACATAGGCGCCAGGATTTGTCCTTCTTTGGTACCATCACCAGGTTTGCTAGCCAGTTGTCACATCCCTAGCTTCTGGTACTGCCTGGTGTTTTGCATCTTGTTGCAACATGTTTAAATTCTATTTAAGTTGAAATGGGGATTGGCCAAACCCTAGCATCAGAAAGAATTCAACTAGGTTCAAATAAAAATATCTTCAATCAACCCAAAATGCCTTCCCAAAAATGTTCATCATCTTTGGTTTGGTCTTGAACCTCTGCCAAAAATATTGCACATTTTTCTAGGTCAATTGGGGGTCACTGAATTAAATCTTATTGTAGTTGACTTTGGGCATTTAAATACTATAAATATTTTAAATGTCCAATTAATCACAAACTGAAATAATTACTGTTGGAAATATTCCAAACAAAGGACCTCGATTAGTGGCATGATTTTTGAAAGTGCCTAGCCATTTTACTAAGTCAAGAAACAAATGTCAGAATTAGAAAAGAGAAAGAAAAGGAAAAGACCAGAGCCTCACCAGGAACTTACCTGGCGCCCACCAAAGCCCACCTGGCTGGCCAGTTGGCCAGCCCAGCCCACCAGCGCCACCGTCCTCAAGCTCCAGGCCAGAGGACGCCAGCAGGGTCGCCACAGCAGCACGCACGCGCCTGCCACCATCTCTCTGCCTGCTTGCCCGGACACCTCTGGGAGATGCCACGCGCCAGCCCCGACTCTCTCTCGCTCTTTCTCGTCCCCATCCCCTCCCCTGGCTCTCTTCCTCGCACGCACCGAACGCAGCCGCCGCCGCCGCTCGCCGTTGCTACGCCCTGAGCCATTCCCTCACCCCTCTGACGAGTTCATGAGCTCCGCCTCGACGTCCTCGACCTCCTCGCGCCGCCACTCGACGCCGGGCGCGCCCCTCTGCCCTCACCGAGCTCGTCCCCGACCGCCGTCGCCGGAGATCCCCCTCGACGCCCCGAGTGCCTCAGGCCTCCCTGAGCTCGCCGTCCACTCCAAGAAGATCGCGTGAGCTTCTTCCCGTCCTACCCCTCTCTGTTTTCTTCTCTGTGCACCGTAGCCGCCGCGCCCCTTGCACCCGATCGCCGGCCGCTGCCCCGAGCTCGTTCCCGACGAGCTCCGGCCGCCCTAGCCGCTGCTGCTTGCTGTGTTGGATGCAGGCGAGCTCCAGCTCCCCGCGGGTGCCCTCCGCCGCTTGTTTGGGCGTCGGGAGAGCGAACCCGAGCCCTCCGTCGCGCATGTTGCCACCGTCGATGAGCCGCCGGCTGGTTAGGCCCTGTTGACCAGGGGTTTGACCTCCCCAGGGTCGCAGACAAGTGGGCCCAGGGCCCCAGCTAATCCTAGTTTAGTTTTTAATTAAGTCTAATTAATCCACTGACATTTTTAGTTAGTAGTAGTTTAACACTAATTAATTTAGATTAGTTAGTTAGTCACTGACGTGTGGACCCGACACATCAGGTTTGACCTGGACCCGGCCCCGTTGACCCGATGACGTCACACTGACGTCATGCTGACGCGGTAATGCTTTTTCCTGGATTTATTCTTATTCAGAAAATTCCAGAAAATAGTATAAACTTCAAAAATTCATATAAATTCAACCGTAACTCCAAATGAGATAAATTATATTTGAAAAATGATCAGAAAAATCCAATCTATCCATCTGTACCATTTTCATGCATGTTAGAACAACTTATGACTACTGATTAGGACAAATGAAATGAATGGCATTTAAATAACTACATGTGGAGTTTGAATTTGAACCTAGGGTTCAAACCAACTTCATTTAACCTGCTGCTAGTTGCATTAGCTCAAATCACATCATATTGCCATGTCACATTCATGCATCATATTTTCGCATTGCATTGATTGTGTTCTTCCTTGTTTGCCGGTGTTTGTCCCCTCTCGGTAGACGACGTACTGACGACGTGTTCGATGACACCGATGAAGAGCTATAATATCTTCAGAAGTGCCAGGCAAGCAAAACCCCTTGTTCATTTCGATACAAACCCACTCTCTCGCTTCTGCTCTCTTTTACTGCATTAGGACAACCACGATACAACTGTTACTTGCTGCGGTAGCTGAACCCCTTTATCCTCTGCATGACCTGTCATTGCCACAGTAAATAGATGAAACCCGCTAGCATGAGTAGGAGTTGTTTGAGCCCTGATGTGCCTACTCATTCATGATTGTTTGTCATGCCTGCTATTGCTTAGAGTTGTGTCAGGTCTGATTCATCGGGAATGAATTGGAAAGTGGTGAACATGTCCTACTGTTGAGAGCTAAGTGTGTGAACATGATTTGGTAAAGGTAGCGGTGAGAGGCCATGTAGGAGTACATGGTGGGTTGTCTCATTTCAGCCGTCCTCAGGAACTGAGTTCTATGTTTGTGATCCATGAATAGCTACTACCACACATTGGAATGCTTAAGTGCCCCTCTCGACTTATTAATCAACTTGATCTCTGTCCAGGAGTTGCAACTAGTTTCTGGTGTTTGTAGGTAGTGTTAGTAATCTACCAAGTGGCACCCGGTACAGGTGGGCTTGGGACAGACTAGGCACCATGGCACGGTGTACCAAGCGTAGATCCACCCATCGAGGTGGGCTTGGGAACCCTACACACATCGTTTGGGGCCGTGAGCGACACCTCGGCCGGATCTCCTTGCGGATGGAACCCGAATAGGCGATAAACCTGGACTAGAGACTTGTGTGGTTAGTCAGGTCATGGCCGACTCCCTTGCCAGGCTTCCGCTTGAAGGTTGCCGAGATACACGACGTGTACATGGTGGTAAGTGGCGAGAGCGTGTGTGAAGGAGTACACCCCTGCAGGGTTATAAATGATCTATTCGAATAGCCGTGTCCGCGGTAAAGGACTTCTGGGTTGCCTATAATAGTTCATAGATATGTCAAAGTGGATACTCTAAAATGCGCAAGATAAGCGTGAGTGCTATGGATGGCGTTCTCGTAGGAAGACGGGAGCGGGTCCATAGTGGTGTATTGATATGGTGAATATGTGGACTCGTAGCGCCACCTCAAAAGAGTTACTTGCAAATGTAGTTTAGGATAGCCACCGAGTCAAAGCTGGCTTGCTGCAGTCAAACTCCACCACCCCCTTTGTTGATAATGTTGCATGTGTAGTTAGTTCTGATGTAAGTCTTGCTGAGTACATTTGTACTCACGTTTGCTTATTTTATGTTTTGCAGAGAGATGTCAGTCTCGCTATTAGTTCCGCGTGGACTTCGACGTTTAGCTTGTTACCTCAGCTACGATCTTGTGCCCTCAGCAGGATCTGGTAGATAGTCGGGCTTCTCAGCCTTTTTCATTGGTAGATGTCTGTACTCAGACATGTTAAGCTTCCGCTTGTTCTTGTTGCTTGTATGCTATGTATGTTGGGTCATGAGACCCATGTTTGTAATATCTCGCTCCTCGGAGCCTAATGAATAAATACTTGAGTCGTAGAGTTATGTTGTGATGCCTTGTTGTATTTACACATATCGAGCATATTGTGTGTATGTTTGAAATGCTTGGTATGTGTGGGATCCGACAATCTAGTTGTTTATCCTTGGCAGCCTCTCATATGGGGAAATGTAGTCTAATTCTTCCTGAGCGATAGTAGTCCGCTACAGCCCGGTTCACCGAGTCCTGCTAGCCCAAAGACTACTGCTCTGGACACTTGATCTGGCCGGCATGTGTTTCACTTTGTTCTGTGTTCATCCTTCGGGAAATGTCACGCGGTGACATCCGAGTCCTGCCTAGCCTGCTACAGCCGGTTTACGGAGTCCTGTTAGCCCAGTGCTACAGCCCGGATTCATACGTTGATGACCGACATGCTCGATGTGATTCATGTATGCCTGTCCCCATGGGTTAGTGCCGCTTTGGGTTCGCGACTAGCCATGTCGGCCCGGGTTCTCTGTCATATGGATGCTAGCGACACTATCATATACGTGAGCCAAAAGGCTTAAACGGTCCCGGCCATGGTAAGGCGACACCCGTGGGAATACCGTGCGTGAGGCCGCAAAGTGATATGAGGTGTTACTGGCTAGATCAATGTGACTTGGAATCGGGGTCCTGACAGCTTTGGTATCAGAGCCTGACTGCCTGTAGGTTTACCAAGCCAAACTGGTCGAAGTTGTGTCTAGAAATGCTTTAGTTATGTAAGGGAATTGATTATGGAATGGAACGTAAGGCTCTTTTTACTCCTTATACCTCATGCCTTCTAATCTGAGTCATCCTCTTCTCTTCTGCGGGGTTTAAGAACTAGGCTTCTCATCTATCTATCAGGATGACGTGTTACTAACCCTTAGACCTTTAAGATTGTTGGTTTTAAGCCCTAGCTCAGTTTCTACTACTTCCGTATGTCAATTGTTGATTTCGGAACCTTGATATGATGTTGTTGAGTGGCTATGCCACCATTTTGCATGATGTCTCAAATCTTTTTGAGCATTTACAACCGTTATGCTGTCCGAGTCATCCCAGGTTTCTAAAACAATCTGAAGCATTTGCAAAATTCCTTCCTCTCATTTTGATGTCCTTTTGGTCAGAATAAGCACACTAACCGGTGCGTTGAGGTAATTCATTGCCTTGACATATATGTTGGAACTATTATTATGACCCTAGGTGTTTTAGGGAGTCACCTAGTAATCTAGCAATGTTTTGTGTTCCCCATGTGATGATTCTGGCCATCATTTTCGAAAGCATCCCGTGATGCCATTTAGTAGTAGGTATTCTATTCCTGGGTTCTTGAACCCGAGATTCACCCTACTTACTTCATGTTGATAGTAATTGCTAGCTCCCTTAGGTTATTAGTAACCTTTGCATTAGTCCTCGAGGTCCGTGGTATTTCTTTCCTTCGAATACCATGAATCAATAAGGCAGAAGTCTCTGAATTAAAAGATCACAACCAGGGTGCTCTTGAGGAGTACTCCATTCTATATTGTGACTCTGCCAATTCTACCTTCTCTGCATGGATTATCCGGAAGAAATGTTGAGCTTTGCTCGACATACTAATCTGTGCATCCACAACTCAGAAAATTATATGTTCCTCTGGGTTGTTCTCTTTAGTTGTATTCCGACCCTCCTCTATCAGTTGATAACCAAGAGTATGTGTGCATTTGTGTTCATCGATGCCTTTTACTCTTGTGTTCCGTCAAGCCATTCTATCCAGAATCACTAGGACAAAAAAACTCTAGTACCTCATCCATATCCAGGATTGGGTCAAAACAGTTGTATTCCGCAGATCAAAATGCCAATCTAGCTTTTTGCTCTGTTATTACTATTGTTATATCAAGAATATCATGGAATTGCACAACACCCTATGAATTCTTGATATAGTGATACTTCTCGCCCTCATTATTCATTCCTCGGTTCCGTGTTGTCGCAACCGGAATGCCGACAAGTGATCGGTGATGTGTGAAATCGATACTCCTAGCAACCTCGTTGCTCGGTAGCTAATGGACAATATCCTCATTCTTAGCGTGTTGGTTGTTAAGTCATCATCCTAAGATTGATCATGCTACCTAGTCCTTATTTCTGGTGCACACTTCGATTGATGAGTTAGGATCTTGTCAAGTCCTCGCTCATTTGATCATATCGTCTTGCCTCAAAAGCAAGATTGTTCTCGAGCTTAGCAACATATCGGTGGTTCATAATTTTCTGATTATCTTCTTGGAAGTATCACCAGGTTGTCCCCTGACTGTTATGTTGAGCTCGTGATCAAGTTGGTTTCTTGTAAATCACCCCTTCTCCAAGAATCTGTGTTGGATACCCTGAGCTAGTTGGTTAAGCTTAACAACAACTTAGAGAGTTGGAAGATGAAAGCTTGCCTGACTTAGTTCATCACTAAGGGATATCTTCTGTGCGTGTGTGTGTTGAAGAAAGATGATATCTCCATTGATTGGTCCTCGTGATCAGTTGTTGGATCTATTGCCTTATCAGGACTTTGACTTGAGTATGGGCTATTGTCAAGTCAAATCAGAAGCAACGATGTTCGTAATGTTGTCTTACTCGTGGTTGATCCCTTGAGCATACACCATTACATCTTTTGGTCTGATCAATGATATCATCGTGTTCACATGATGGCGGAAGTCCAGTGATATGGAAATTCCGATGAGTTGTTGTTGAGCCCATCAGCAGCATTTTATCTCCCCCATGATTCATGTTGAACATCAACCTAGTGTTGAAAACTTTGTAAGCAATGCCTTCGTGATCCGTTCATGAAGCCTATGCTTGGATGGAAGAAGTGACTTCCTCGAATTCATGTGCTTTAGGTGTAAGTTGCCGCCATGAATTTGAGAAAGGCTTGTTTTGTTTCCTCTGGAATCATCCCAAGTCAGTCATACCTGTGCAAAGTATTCTATGGTCTGATAGACTGATCATCTTCATTCCATATGCAATTCCTAGCACCCCAAGCCACTGATTGATTTGTTCAAGGAGAAGGAGTTCCTTCATAAGAGCTAATCATGACTTATGTTAGGACCTCGATATCCTCGATGATGGTTCCCCACCTGAACTCGGTAGTATTTTTATTATAAGACTAATACGTGGTCATTTTTGTCTTGGACAATGTGCTCACATGTATGTAGCAGAACCAGCTCATGTCTTGGAGCTTGCTATCGTAGCTCATCCCCTGAGAGTCTCGCAACGTTATCTCGTCGGTTTGTGTTGCAAACTTTCTTCTCCAGGCATGTTGTCTGAAATATCCCGTTACCAACCAGATCTGAATCTCAGGCAGATATGATGGTTGGGTCATTCCCAGTATTTGCATTTTGCTCCCAGCTTGCACCCATCATTGTGTCAGTCTACCATGGGTCCCCTCCACCTCCGATGATAAGCAAAAATCATTCATTGCGTTGTCTTCAACAAGGTTGTCCACATCATCCATTCGAATCCGGATATGCCATTTCTTTGAACTCCGCCAAACGTTCGATTGTGATTGCCTTAGGCTGGTATAAAGAGTTCCAATGATCTATGGATCAAAAGTAATTCTTTTTGCCACTTAAGGGAACAGCTCAACGAGTAACCTTCCCTAAGGTGTCCCGTTATGGAATCATGGCAATCATCTCCTTGCTACTTTGAAACCGTGCACCATTTTACTTAAGCGTGGAATGGTTGCCTACCAATTTGAACCTTCGTCATCCGTTTTTTTCCATCATTCCTAATGTGTGTTTGGTGTCTCAACTCAAGAGATGCTCTTACATCTCACTCCATGAACTGATCTTGAGTTGCTCGATCTTCAAGAAGATTAAATCCTGTAGGGTTTCCCTCTCTTTCTGTTGTCGTGTCGAGTGAAGATCTCGAAAGCAAAGACGTCAAGACCAAGATGATGGAATGAATCAACATCTTCGAGAAGGGCAATTGGATCGAGAAGATTGCGATAGTTTTGTGCCCTCTGCCTTCTTACTCACGTCCCGAATCTCGGACGAGATTCTTGTTTAGTGGGGTGAGTTGTCACATCCCTAGCTTCGGTACTGCTCGGTGTTTTGCATCTTGTTGCATCATGTTTAAATTCTATTTAAGTTGAAATGGGGATTGACCAAACCCTAGCATCGTAAAGAATTCAACTAGGTTCAAATAAAATATCTTCAATGAACCCAAAATGCCTTCCCAAAATGTTCATCATCTTTGGTTTGGTCTTGAACCTCTGCCAAAAATATTGCACATTTTCTAGGTCAATTGGGGGTCACTGAATTAAATCTTATTGTAGTTGACTTTGGGCATTTAAATACTATAAATATTTTAAATGTCCAATTAATCACAAACTGAAATAATTACTGTTGGAAATATTCCTAACAGTGACCTCAGTTAGTGGCATGATTTTTGAAAGTGCCTAGCCATTTTTACGAAGTCAAGAAACAAATGTCAGAATTAGAAAAGAGAAAGACAAGGAAAAGAGCAGAGACTCACCAGGAACTTACCTGGCGCCCACCAAAGCCCACCTGGCTGGCGAGTTGGCCAGCCCAGCCCACCAGCACCGCCGTCCTCAAGCTCTTGACAGAGGACGCCAGACGTGTGTCGCCACAGCAGCACGCCACCTGCCACCTCCTCTCTGCCTGCTTGCCCGGACACCTCTGGGAGATGCCATGCGCCAGCCCCGAATCTCTCTCGCTCTCTCTCGTCCCTATCCCCTCCCTGCCTCTCTTCCTCGCACGCACCGAACGCAGCCGCCGCCGCTGCTCGCCGTTGCTGCGCCCTGAGCCATTCCCTCGCCCCTCTGACGAGTTCATGAGCTCCGCCTCGACGTCCACGACATCCTCGCTCCGCCACTCGACGTCGGGCGCCCCCCTCTGCCCTCACCGAGCTCGTCCCCGACCACCGTCGCCGGAGATCCCCCTCGACGCCCTGAGTGCCTCAGGCCTCCCAGAGCTCACCGTCCACTCCAAGAAGATCGCCGTGAGCTTCTGCCCGTCCTCCCCCTCTCTGTTTTCTTCTCTGGGCACCGTAGCCGCCGCGCCACTTGCGCCCGATCGCCGGCCGCCGCCCAGCCTCGTTCCCGACGAGCTCCGGCGCCTAGCCGCTGCTACTTGCTGCGTTGGATGCGGGCGAGCTCCAGCTCCCCGCGGGTGACCTCCGCCGCTCGTTTGGGCGCCGGGAGAGCGAACCCGAGCCCTCCGTCGCGCCTGTTGCCACCGGCGACGAGCTGCCGGCTAGTTAGGCCCTGTTGACCAGTGGTTTGACCTCCCCAGGGTCGCTGACAAGTGGGCCCAGGGCCCCAGCTAATCCTAGTTTAGTTTTTAATTAAGTCTAATTACTCCACTGACATTTTTAGTTAGTAGTAGTTTAACACTAATTAATTTAGATTAGTTAGTTAGTCACTGACGTGTGGACCCGACACATCAGGTTTGACCTAGACCCGGCCCAGTTGACCCGATGACGTCACACTGACGTCATGCTGACGCAGTAATGCTTTTTCCTGGATTTATTCTTATTCAGAAAATTCCAGAAAATAGTATAAACTTCAAAAATTCATATAAATTCAACCGTAACTCCAAATGAGATGAATTATATACGAAAAATGATCAGAAAAATCCAATCTATCCATCTGTACCATTTTCATGCATGTTAGAACAACTTATGACTACTGATTAGGACAAATGAAATGAATGGCATTTAAATAACTACATGTGGAGTTTGAATTTGAACCTAGGGTTCAAACCAACTTCATTTAACCTGCTGCTAGTTGCATTAGCTCAAATAACATCATATTGCCATGTCACATTCATGCATCATATTGTCGCATTGCATTGATTGTGTTCTTCCTTGTTTGCCGGTGTTTGTCCCCTCTCGGTAGACGACGTACTGACGACGTGTTCAGTGACACCGATGAAGAGCTATAATATCTTCAGAAGTGCCAGGCAAGCAAAACCCCCTTCATCATTTCGATACAAACCCACTCTCTCGCTTCTACTCTCTTTTACTGCATTAGGACAACCACGATACAACTGTTACTTGATGCAGTAGCTGAACCCCTTTATCCTCTGCATGACCTGTCATTGCCACAGTAAATAGATGAAACCCACTAGCATGAGTAGGAGTTGTTTGAGCCCTGATGTGCCTACTCATTCATGCTTGTTTGTCATGCCTGCTATTGCTTAGAGTTGTGTCAGGTCTGATTCATCGGGAATGAATTGGAAAGTGGTGAACATGTCCTACTGTTGAGAGCTAAGTGTGTGAACATGATTTGGTAAAGGTAGCGGTGAGAGGCCATGTAGTTGTACATGGTGGGTTGTCTCATTTCAGCCGTCCTCAGGAACTGAGTTCTGTGTTTGTGATCCATGAATAGCTACTACCACACATTGGAATGCTTAAGTGCCCCTCTCGACTTATTAATCAACTTGATCTCTAGCCAGGAGTTGCAACTAGTTTCTGGTGTTTGTAGGTAGTGTTAGTAGTCTACCAAGTGGCACCCGGTACAGGTGGGCTTGGGACAGACTAGGCACCATGGCACGGTGTACCAAGCATAGATCCACCCGTCGAGGTGGGCTTGGGAACCCTGCACACATCGTTTGGGGCCATGAGCGACACCCCGGCCGGATCTCCTTGCGGATGGAACCCGAATAGGCGATAAACCTGGAATAGAGACTTGTGTGGTTAGTCAAGTCGTGGCCGACTCCCTCGCCAGGCTTCCGCTTGAAGGTTGCCGAGATACACGACGTGTACATGGTGGTAAGTGGCGAGAGCGTGTGTGAAGAAGTACACCCCTGCAGGGTTATAAATGATCTATTCGAATAGCCGTGTCCGCGGTAAAGGACTTCTGGGTTGCCTATAACAGTTCATAGACAAGTGAAAGTGGATACTCTAAAATGCGCAAGATAAGCGTGAGTGCTATGGATGGTGTTCTCGTAGGAAGACGGGAGCGGGTCCATAGTGGTGTGTTGATATGGTGAATATGTGGACTCGTGTGCGCCACCTCAAAAGAGTTACTTGCAATCGTAGTTTAGGATAGCCACCGAGTCAAAGCTGGCTTGCTGCAGTCAAACTCCACCACCCCCTTTGTTGATAATGTTGCATGTGTAGTTAGTTCTGATGTAAGTCTTGCTGAGTACATTTGTACTCACGTTTGCTTATTTTATGTTTTGCAGAGAGATGTCAGTCTCGCTAGTAGTTCCGCGTGGACTTCGACCTTTAGCTTGTTACCTCAGCTACGATCTTGTGCCCTCAGCAGGATCTGGTAGATAGTCGGGCTTCTCAGCCTTTTTCATTGGTAGATGTCTGTACTCAGACATGTTAAGCTTCCGCTTGTGCTTGTTGCTTGTATGCTCTGTATGTTGGCTCATGAGACCCATGTTTGTAATATCTCGCTCCTCGGAGCCTAACGAATAAATACTTGAGTCGTAGAGTTATGTTGTGATGCCTTGTTGTATTTACACATATCGAGCATATTGTGTGTATGTTTGAAATGCTTGGTATGTGTGGGATCCGACAATCAAGTTGTTTATCCTTGGCAGCCTCTCATATGGGGAAATGTAGTCTAGTGCTTCCTGAGCAATAGTAGTCCGCTACAGCCCGGTTCACCGGAGTCCTGCTAGCCCAGCACTACTGCTCTGGACACTTGATTGGCCGGCATGTGTTTCACTTCATTCCTGTGTCTGTCCCTTCGGGGAAATGTCACGCGGTGACATCCGGAGTCCTGCCTAGCCTGCTACAGCCCGGGTTACCGGAGTCCTGTTAGCCCAGTGCTATAGCCCGGATTCATACATTGATGACCGACATGCTCGATGTGATTCATGTATGCCTGTCCCCATGGGTTAGTGCCGCTTTGGGTTCATGACTAGCCATGTCGGCCCGGGTTCTCTGTCATATGGATGCTAGCGACACTATCATATACGTGAGCCAAAAGGCGCAAACGGTCCCGGGCCATGGTAAGGCGACATCCGTGGGAATACCGTGCGTGAGGCCGCAAAGTGATATGAGGTGTTACTGGCTAGATCGATGTGACTTGGAATCGGGGTCCTAACACCAGTCTGGATGTTTTATATCTCTGATGAATCCGGCTTCCAAGAGTTTGGCTAGCTCCTCTCCCATGGCCTGTCTCTTGGGTTCAAAAAAGCGCCGAAGAGCTTGTTTGACTGGCTTGAATCCTTTTAGGATATTTAGGCTGTGCTCGGCCAGCCGACGTGGGATTCCTGGCATATCTGAAGGGTGCCAGGAAAAAATGTCCCAGTTTTCTCGTAGAAATTCTCATAGTGCGGCGTCTACATCAGGGTTTAATTGTGCCCCAATGGAGGCCGTCTTTGCAGGGTCCATTGGGTGGACTTGGAATTTGACTATTTCGTGCGCTGGTTTAAAAGAGGTGGACTTGGATCTTTTATCAAGTATCACATCGTCCCTGTTCACCGTGGAGCGCATCACAGTGAGTTCCTCGGCCGCTAGGGCTTCGGATAGTGCCTCGAGGGCTAGTGCGGCTGTCTTGTTTTCTGCGTGGAGTGCTATGTTCAGAGCACTAGCGAGAGTGATGATTCCGTTGGGTTCGGGAATTTTAAGCTTCATGTACCCTTAATGTGGTATAGCTTGAAAAATTGTGAATGCCTCTCGCCCTAATAAAGAAAGATATCCGCTGCTGAACAGGGCCACTTGAAATGTGACCTCCTCGGACCTCTAATTGTCCGTGAAATAACACTACGTCCAAGCAGATTTTTCCTGTGCAGCATGCTTCCCGGCTGGGGATTATGCCTCTAAAGGTTGTGCTGCTTCACTCAATGCGGTTCCAGTCTATTTCCATTTTTCGGAGGGTTTCCTCATAGATGAGGTTTAGTCCGCTGCCGCCATCCATGAGTACCTTAGTAAGGCGAAAGTCGTCCATTATTGGACTGAGGACCAATGCGGCTGGTGCTCGGGCTGTTCGGAATTTGGGTTCATCACTGGCATTAAAGGTAATAGCCATGTCACTCCATGGATTTATTGTTGCTACTTGGTAGACTTCGGCAAGGTTGCGGAGTGTTCGTTTCCGCATATTATTTGATGCGAAAGTCTCGAAGACTGTTAACACTGTACTGGTATTGCTGGGCTGGGATTCTGAAGCTAGAAGCTCTTCGCCACTTTTGACCACCTGCCGTAGTATCCAACAAGCTCGAAGGCTATGAGCTGGAGTGGCGCCCTCTGTGCTATGAATCTTGCAGGGTCCGTTTAGCCAACCCTCCAGTACGGTTCCGTACCCTTTAGGGGGTTTTAGTTTTTTGGTGTTTAACCCAGGTGCTTGGTAATGGTGCACCCTTTTATTTCGGACTAGGGATGTATTCGGGGCCGGATTATCCCAAAATTTACTTTCGATTTTCCAAGCGCTCTCCATCGCACAGTACTTTTGTACTATGGTCACCAAGTCAGCAAAGCGTGTAATTTCGCGACGACTTATGGCGATTAGGATTCCCTTGTCCGTGCAATTATTGCAGAAAATTGGGATTGCGTCCTCCTCTCGGCAGTCCTTTATCCTGTCCATAACCAGGAGGAATTTGGCCCAGTAATGATGTACTGTTTTAGCGGGCTCTTGCCGAATTCGGGATAGATCGTTAATGTTTGGGTGGGCGGGTGGAACTAGATCCGGAACCCCGTCCAATTTAAGACTCAGGAGCCGGGAAGTTTCCGAACTCGGAAGTTTGGATTTTTGAATGCTATCCAATGAATCCATCCCGTCGCCTGACTTTAAGTTCAGGGCTTGATCGACATCCTTCCCCCTGCGGGAATCCGGCATGGAGGGATCAGGAATCCGGACGTAGCTAGTCCTTAAGATAGAAGAAGAATCTTCACATTGCTCCTCTATAATAGCAACATGATGGGTAGCCTGGGGAGAGTTGATCTCTCTCAGATCGGTTTTAAGCCCGATCCGGTTGTAGTCTGTGGTGACTCCCAGGGCGGCGATGCGATCCAAGAGCTCGTTTATGGAGGAGAGCACAATCAGATCCAACAGTTCGGCAAGTTCCGAATTAACATGAAGATTGGTTTCGATGGCTCGAGAAGTCATCGTCGGCGCGGCGGCCGAACTAGCGGTCATGAGAAAACCACCTAGCCGAAGAGTCTGACCAGTGGCCAAGGCTTCTTTGGCGATAGTATCGTCTTTAAAGACGAGATGAGGCATCCTACCGATGGCGGCGCCACGCAGGAACTCTCAATGAAAGCACCAATGTCGGTGTCAAAACCGTGGATCTCGGTAGGGGTCCCGAATCTGTGCGTCTAGGCGGATGGTAACAGGAGACAAGGGACACGATGTTTTACCCAGGTTCGGGCCCTCTCGATGGAGGTAATACCCTACTCCTGCTTGATTAATATTGATGATATGGGTAGTACAAGAGTAGATCTACCACGAGATCAAGGAGGCTAAACCCTAGAAGCTAGCCTATGGTATAATTGTTGTTCGTCCTACGGACTAAAACCCTCCGGTTTATATAGACACCGGATAGGTTAGGGTTACACAGAGTCGGTTACAATGGTAGGAGATCTACATATCCTTATCGCCAAGCTTGCCTCCCACGCCAAGGAAAGTCCCATCCGGACACGGGACGAAGTCTTCAATCTTGTATCTTCATAGTCCAGGAGTCCGGCCAACGGTGATAGTTCGGCTATCCGGACACCCCCTAATCCGGGACTCCCTCAGTAAGCATAGCATATTGTCAGCTATTTATTTATTGATAGCAAATAGCTAGTAGGTTAAGCCGGAGCCTGCACTCACTCAGCTTGGGTCAGCACTGTATCTCTAATTGGTGGAGACGAACTCCAATCCACCCACTTCATTTGTTTCCCAAGGAGGGTCATCAGCGAGTCCACTCTCCCCAAGGTAGTTAAAAGGGATAGGTACGCATTCCCATGAACCAATGTACCGAAGCACTTTACCTTTAGTCACTAGATGGGCTCGAGCCAGGGTCCTATTTCATTATCCATGACTTCAAAGCTGCTTCTCTTTATCAATTCTGGACAGTTCTATAAACATTGGTACCACGGGTTCTATGACCAAAAATCTTATAGTTTTTTCTCCTGGCGTTTATGTATTTATTATCGCTGTCTAAATGCGATGACTGTCGCCAGCAAGTATCCAGTGCCCATAGTCGAAGAACTCCTGGATGTCTGGTGCCTCATGGTTTTCTAAACCCGATCTCAGAGCTGGTTATCACCAGATTCGTATGGCAGCTGGCGATGAATTCAAAACAGCCTTCCAGACTCTGAAAGGGCATTACGAGTACAAGTTCATGTCCTTCGTCCTCATGGGAGCACCAGCCACCTTCTTGGGAGCCATGAACGCCACTCTCAAACAAACCCCTTCTGCGCAAATACGCCCTGGTGTTATTTGACGACATTTTAGTCTACAGTGCCTCTCTTGAAGATCACACAATTCACTTGCAATTAGTGCTTGAGTTGTTAAGAAGGGATCAATGGCAAGTCAAACGATGTTACGCCCGGATAATTAAGCTACAGTAAACCTCTGCTAATGATGCCACGTCACCTCGATTACTGTTGCTAATCTCGCGTTAGTTCGAAAACTGTTCGAATTCAAAATCAAAATCAAGCAAACAATAAAAGTTTTCAAATATTGAAACTAAAATGTTTGGAGTGAGCCAAATAATCCATATTAAATACTGGTGAGGAAACCCCACTTTTATAAAATCTTTAAATACACTGAAGTGAATAAAACATTAGCAAAACAATTATTGAAATGCCTTTTATAATTAATAAAATGTTAAACTATTCTATTTAGGGACTAAACTTTATATGGTAGTGGGTTTAGTGGTAGTACTAATTTCGGGGTCATTATTGTACTTTACAAAACTAAAAAAAGGAGGAACAAAATATAACAGAAACGAAATAAATAAATAAATTACAAAAAAAACAAAAGAAATAGAAAGAACTCCCGCATGGCCCAGCCAGGCCCACCCAACTCCCTCCCCGGCCCAACCGCGCCTACAACCCACCCCACTCCCCCGGTGACCTAGATCGGTCCACCCACTCCCCCCGACTCCCACGTCGCTCGCCCCCACTCCCCCTCTGCCTCCCCTCGTTCTGGATGGGGCGCAGGTGCCTCGTCGTCGCTCGCTAGGCCACGCCGCCTCGCTGACCACGCCGCCACCTCGCCGACGCCGCCCGGCGCTACCCCTCCGTCGCCCGCCTCCTCAACCCTCCCTCCTATGCGGATGCAGTAGGGGGCAATCGACGCCCCCGACGCCCTGCACCCGCGATGACGCCGAACCCCATCGTCACCATCCCCGCCCGTCGAGGGCGTTCGCCGCCTCGACCATGATCCCCTACCCCGTCTACACGCGTCATCCCCGTCGACCTCCCCGAGCCCCGCTGCCTTGACCCTACGGATCCGCGGTGAGGCCCCCAGCCTCTCTTCCTGTTGCTCCTCGGGCCGTCCAGCAGTCGTGCACGCGCCGCCCGGTGCTCGTGCTCGCGGTGAGCACGCGCGCACTCGCGCCACCTGCAGCTGTTGCCACCCACGCCGTGCTCCGCCCTCGCCGCTGTTGGCTCTCGCTGCTGCTGGCTGGTGCCGCTCCAGCCGCATCGCCCGATGCCGCTATCGCTTTCTCGCGCTCGCCGCCCGCATCACCACCGCTGCCTGCTCCGTCCGCTACGGACGACCCTCGTCCACGGCCGCCTCAAGACGCTGCGACTCGCCAGCCGCCCCAGGTGCTCCCAGCCACGCGCCCGCTTCTTCGCAAGCCAGCCCACGGCACCACAGGGCGGGTGGCGCTCGTCATCTGGCTCCGCCTGATGCCCGTAACCCATTGCCCGCTAAGGCCCCCAGGGCCAATGACAAGTGGGGCCCAGCCCCTAAACGTCTAAAAAAATGAATGAATAAAATAAATAAATAAATAATAATTAAAATAATTAATTAATTAATTAATTAAGTTAATTAATCCTATTTAATTAATCTAATTAACTAGTCAGTTTAATTAAACAGTAATTAGATTAGTTAAACCCTAATTAGTCTAAACATTCGATGACGAACGGAACCCACACGTTAGTTGACCAGTCAACGCCTCCGTTGACTGCTGACGTCATGTTGACGTCAGCGTGCACTATTCTGGATAATGTTGGATTCAAATAATTAAATAAATTTAAAAAATGATTTAAAACTTTAGAAAATCATATAAAATAAACCGTAAGTCAGATGAAAAAAACTTTGTACATGAAAGTTGCTCAGAACGACGAGACGAATTTGGATGCCTAGCCCGTTCGTCCGCCACACATCCCTAGCATAGCAAACACGCAACTTTCCCCCTCCGGTTCATCTGTCCGAAAACGCGAAACACCGGGAATACTTTCCCGGATGTTTTCCCCCTTCGCTGGTATCACCTATCCCTGCGTTAGGTCACCCCTAGCACCGCGTATCACCATGTTATGCTTTGTGCTGCTTTGATTGCTTTGTTATTTATTATGTTCCCCCTCCGTTACTTCTTTGTGGTAGACCTCGAGACTGCCAGCGGCCCCCAGTTCGACTACGGTGTTGACGACCCTTCCTTCTTGCCAGAGAAACCAGGCAAGCCCCCCTTGATCACCAGATATCGCCTACTCTTCTCTATACTGCTTGCATTAGAGTAGTGTAGCATGTTACTTCTTTCTGTTAATCCTATTATGCTACATAGCCTGTCATTGTTGCTACAGTTGTTACCCTTACCTTCAATCCTACACTACTAGGAAAAGGCCTACTAATGGCGCACCAGTTTTGCCTACTAATGGCGCATCACTGGTGCGCCATTACTAGCACGCCATTAGTAATTTTTACTAATGGCGCACCACTGATGCGCCATTAGTATCTGGTATACTAATGGCGCACAACTGGTGCGCCATTAGTATAGGCCACTGGTGCGCCATTAGTATAGGCCACGGTGCGCCATTAGTATTTTTGAATTTTGATGGCGGGAAAATAGTAGTGGCGCACCGTCTAAACCCCACCGTGCGCCATTGCTATTTTTGAATTTTGAATTTGGATCTGGATCGTGATTTTTTTGCCCATTTTTTGCTAGTTTTTTTTTGCTCGTTTTTTGGCACGATATTATTTCAAATTTTGTTCCTGTTTTTGGATCTTGTACGTTCTTTTGCCGTGTTCTTTTGCCGGAGAGGAGTTCACCGGAGAGGAGGAGGAGGAGGTCACCGAAGAGGCGCCGCCACATCGCGGGAGAGGAGGAGGAGGTAGCCAGAGAGGAGTTCACCGAAGCATCGGAGAGGAGGAAGGAGAAACCATGAGGGAATGGGAGGAGAGGAGGGAGGAGGAGGAGCTCACTGGAGAGGAGGGAGGAGAAACCGTGAGGGGAGGGGAGGGAGGAGAGGAGGGAGGAGGAGGTTCTGGAGAGGAGGAGGTCGCGGAGAGGAGGAGGAGGTCGCGGAGAGGAGGAGGAGGTCGCGGAGAGGAGAAGGAGGTCGCGGAGAGGAGGAGAAGGAGGGAGGAGAGGAGAGGAGGAGATGGAGTGGAGGAGAGGAGAGGAGGAGATGGAGTGGAGGAGAGGTGGAGTGGAGGAGGTGCGCCAGCCATATATATTACATAGTAATGGCGCACTGGGCAGGTCGCCATTAGTAACTTTTTTTATATTTTTTGACTTATTTTGAATTTTGAAGGCGGGAAGATACTAATGGCGCACCATGGGCGGTGCCCATTAGTAACTTTTTTTTTTTTTTTTGACTTATTTTGAATTTTGAAGGCGGAAGATACTAATGGCGCACCATGGGCAGGTGCGCCATTAGTAACTTTTTTTATTTTTTGACTTATTTTAAATTTTGAAGGCGGGAAGATACTAATGGCGCACCATGGGCAGGTGCGCCATTAGTGAGTTTGAATTTTTTGAATTTTTTGCCTCTCGCATCTTAAAATCCCGTATCTTTTTTCTGTTAGGTTTTTGAGGATTTTGAAAATGTTTAACGGGTTCCCCGCTAAATTCGGATATAACTTTTCGAGTAGATGATTTTTCATATAAAAACTTCTTCATCCGAGTTAGTATGCAAAAGTTATGCCCATTTTACAAATTCTAGAGATTTTGCAAATGAAGTCGAAATTATATTTGCAAATTTTCCCAACAACTAGACCACATATCACATGGGAAACTTATTTTCTTTTAATTTTTTTGACATTTTCATCATTTTCTTTTATTTTTTTAAACTGAAAAGGCGATCCATGGGGGTGCATTCGTGGAAGTGGTGGCCAAGTTACTAATGGCGCCTCGTGGGTTGGTGCGCCATTACTAGTTCAACTAGTAATGGCGCACCACTCCCACGATGCGCTATTACTAGTTTTGAAAAAAATAAAAAATTGATATATTTTTGATTTTTTTTGAAAACTTAGTATTGGCGCACCAAAGGAAAGTGCGCCATTACTAATTAAAACTAGTAATGGCGCATGAGACATGGTGCGCCATTAGTAACAAAATTTATTTATTTATTTTTTACTTTTTTTTTCAAAACTACTAATGGCGCACGACGGATGTGGTGCGCAATTACTATGTCAATTAGTAATGGCGCACTATGCATCGGTGCGCCATTAGTAACAAATTTTTTTTTAAGTTTTTTTCAAAACTACTAATGGCGCACCACACACCAGGTGCGCCATTAGTAATATATTACTAATGGCGTACCGAGACATGGTGCGCCATTAGAATATAGTAATGGCGCACCACATCACAGGTGCGCCATTAGTAGCCATTCCATCTATAGCCCTTTTTGTAGTAGTGCTAAATGCTTAGTATAGGATGCTAGTATTCCATCAGTGGCCCTACACTCTTGTCCGTCTTCCATGCTATACTACTGGGCCATGATCACTTCGGGAGGTGATCTCGAGCATATGCTATATACTTTATACTGTTACATTACTTATGATACTGTTCGAAGATGGGGGCTGAAGGGGCAGGTGGCTCCATCCCAGTAGAGGTGGGCCTGGGTTCCTGACGGCCCACGACTGTTACTTTGTGGCGGAGCGACAGGGCAGGTTGAGACCACCTAGAAGAGAGGTGGGCCTGGCCCAGGTCGGTGTCCGCGGTTACATCATTAACACGCTTAATGAGATCTTGGTATTTGATCTGAGTCTGGCCATTTGGTCTAGACGCACTAACCAACTACGTGGGAAAGTTATGGGTACTCAACGTCGTGGTATCAGGCGAGGCCTTCGTGACGTCAGCGACTGAGCGGCGCGCGCCGGATTGGAACGTAAGCCTGCTCTTGTATTATGGGTGCTAGTTTTGCTTCCGGCCGCGTACGCAACGTGCAGGTGTGCTATGGGCGATGGGCCCAGACCCTTGTGCGCTTATGAAAGTGCAACTATCCATAGGTGGTTTTGGTAATTCATAACAACATATAGCTGATTGAGCTAATGCTATTCCAAGACTATTATTTCAGGAAAGCTCAATGAATGGCATGGCATGGATGATGAAAGTGGATCCCTCAAAATACTAAGGACAAATGATTGGCTCAAGCTCAAAAGCTCAAGACTCTTCATTTTACATTTTAGTGGTCCAAGATCACATTGAGTCTATAGGAAAAGCCAATACTATCAAGGAGGGATGAGGTGTTGCTTAATGAGCCTCTTGCTTCATGTGCTTAGTGATATGCTCCAAAACCCTCAGCTACTTTCTCACAATCCACAAATGACCTAAACCTAAAGCCAAAATCGGTCACACCGATTCTTCCTACCCGGCGCCACCGATTTCAAAAGTCATAGCCACTACCACAAACCCTAGGCAAATCGGTCCTACCGATAGGGATCTCGGTCCCACCGAGATGGGATTGTAATCTCTCTGTTTCCCTTCGTAACGTTTCGGTCTAACCGAAGTGAGCGATCGGCCCCACCGAGATTGCAATGTAAACTCTCTGTTTCCCTTTTGTAACATTTCGGTCTCACCGAAAAGAGCAAATCGGTCCCACCGAGTTTACCTGACCAACTCTCTGGAAAGCTTATTACCAAAATCAGTCTCACCGAGTTTGTGTAATCGGTCTTACCAAGATTACGTTATGCCCTAACCCTAACCGAATCGGTCTCACCGAGTTGCATGTCAGTCCCGCCGAAAATCACTAACGGTCACTAGGTTTACTAAATCGGTCCGACCGAGTCTGTTGAATCGGTCCCACCGAGTTCATCAGTTTAGGTTCCAAAACTGCTACGTTATCACCGAGTTTGAAAATCGGTTGATCCGAAATGCTTTCTGTGGAAATCTAAAACTGAATTTTTGAATCATTCTTTTGCAAAAATCTCTGCATTTTGTGATGGTCATCCACTCTATGTCATCTATAACTCCTCATAGGGTCAGCAGTCAGTGTTTGCAGCATGTCATACCAGAGTGATAGTCAGAATAGGTCAGTAGGGCAGATTGACATGAGTGAGGGCACTAGTCCCTCCAGCTCTTCAGATGAAGGCAGCAGGAGCACTCCTAGCAACCTGCCTAAGGCTGCTACCAGGCAAAGGAAGAAGAAAACTTCAGACTCTGAAGATGAGGATTATAGAGCAGAAGAAGATGAGGCTACCTCCAAGAGAGTAGTACTCAAAAAGGAGTATGGCTCAGCAAAGCATACAAAGCCAGGCATGAAGATTAAAAGGCCTGCAGGAAGACAACCAATGTCCAAAGCCAGAATCTCAGCTCAACAACCTGGGAAGCCTGATCCCAAAGAGCCAGCTGCTGCTGAAGGAAAGAAAAGGAAGGAAAGGGTCAAGAAGACCATGGCCAGAGTTGTTGGTCAACCTTTCATGATGGAAGAGGAAGAAGAGCTTGCTGCACCAGCACCAAAGGCACCAAATCTTATGGGTGATGCTATTAGATCAGGGGCTGCAACATCTAAGCCCAAGGAAGCACCCAAAGCTGCCCCCAAGGCCAAGTCTTCACCAAAGAGGAATACCAGGAGTATTCCAGCTGCTGAGAAGAACAAGGCCCCAGTGCCTGAGGTTGCTGAGGAGGAAGATGAAGAAGGACAAGTTCTGAGGAAGCTCAAGCCCAAGATACAAGACCACAATGATGCCCATCCTGTGGCTGAGGACATGAACATCAGAAAAGATTCAGGGTTGAGGCTATGGAGGTTGGCAGATCCATATGCCACAAGGAGAAGGACTGCTGTTGATTACATCTTCCATACAAAGGAACAGCAGGACTTCTATGAGACAATCTTGTTGGACAAGAAGCCCATTGTGTGTGATATGAGGTGGGTTGACTGGACCTACATGAAGGAAAATGAAGAGCACTATCCTGGAGTGCAAGACAGTTTTGTTGCTTGTGGAGTTGCAGATTTTGTTGGGCAAAAGCTCACAAACTGGAATGATGAACTTATCATGCAATTCTACTCCACAAAGACACTTCTATCCAGATGGGAGGATAGTTTGGATGTCTGAAGGTACAAGGTACCAGTCAACTGTTGAGGAGTGGGCAAAACTGATAAATGCCCCAAAGGAAAATGATGATGACCTGGATGTATATGCCAAGAAGAAAATGGGACACAATACCATGGCACATATGTACAAGGAGATCCCAGACAAAGCCCTAGAGACTTTCTTTGGATCAGTCCACTTTCTTCTGTTAGGGCTGCCTACAATCAATTGGATCCTAAGGCACACTCTATTGCCTAAGTCAGGTGACCACAACATGATCAGAGGGCATGCAATCAATATGTTGCATTTATTTGATGTGCCTCAGAAATTCAAGGTCATGAGCCTTATAGTTGAAACATTAAGAGGACTACAGCAGACCATAAGAGGAGTTGTGGATATGCCCCTCAGATTCAGGAGTTGATTAACTCAAAGATGGGCACAGGCAAATATCTATTGGATAAGGAACATTTTCCACTTTATCCAGACTTTGAGGACAATGAGGTTGTCATGAATGAGAATGATCCATCATCAGTTCAAGCTCAAGAGAAGAAGGAGAAGGCAAGGAAGGAGAAGGCTGCCAAGATGCCAACTCAAGAGGAGGCATCTGAGTATTTCTTGAAGAACAAGCAGGAGCAGCTTGGTTAGTTGATAGCATCATCTCTGAGGATTGAGAAGGGATTGGCCACCCTCAGTCAAAATCAGGAGAGCTTGGAAGGATTCATGGAAAAAAATTCTATGATCTAGATGTCAAAGTAACCGAGATTCAGTCAGTTGTGGAGCAGCTGCAGGATGACATGCAGGAGAGGAAGGGCAAGACTACCACTAATGTATTTGCCAGAGTGCCTAGAGCTCAGAGATCGAGATCAGTGCAGTGCAGACAAGAGAGCAACATCATGTGCACCAGCTACAGCTCCTACAGCTCCAAAGCAACCAGCTCCAGCACCAACTCCTCCAGCTCCCTCTACATCAACTGAAGTCTTCGTCCAAGGAGCCATCTCTACACCACCACCTGAAGATGAAGCCTGAGAGTCGATCTAGCACTATGCATTTTCTATGAATTTTTGGTAACTCGTTGCCAAAGGGGGAGAAAAATGTATAGATCATAGGCTTCGAGAGAGAGTGTGTTGCTTTTGTTCTCTCTTGCTTTGGTGGTTTCAAACTTGTTTGCTTTTGATTGCTTGAGATACTATGCTATTCTTGTGAGACATTGATGATCATGTGTTTGATCGTAAGCTACACTTATGCATGTTTGATGATATTATCCAATCTATCCTATGTGATCATTCACCTTGCTTGGTGATGAGTGCATGTACTGAATATTTATAATTTTGAGCGCTCCACCAAGATGTATGTGACATGGAAGAGTAACCCATGAGCCTAATTCCTTGTGCATTTGCAGTCCAAAGAAAATCTTAAACTATGCACACATTTAGGGGGAGCTCTTGCTTATCACATACTTCTCAAAGCGACAATGTTTTTCAATCTTATTATCATTTGTCGAAGCTTTGATCTATATGTTGTCATCAATTACCAAAAAGGGGGAGACTGAAAGTGCAACTATCCCTAGGTGGTTTTGGTAATTCATAACAACATATAGCTGATTGAGCTAATGCTATTCCAAGACTATTATTTCAGGAAAGCACAATGAATGGCATGGCATGGATGATGAAAGTGGATCCCTCAAAATACTAAGGACAAAGGATTGGCTCAAGCTCAAAAGCTCAACACTCTTCATTTTACATTTTAGTGGTCCAAGATCACATTGAGTCTATAGGAAAAGCCAATACTATCAAGGAGGGATGAGGTGTTGCTTAATGAGCCTCTTGCTTCATGTGCTTAGTGATATGCTCCAAAACCCTCAGCTACTTTCTCACAATCCACAAATGACCTAAACCTAAAGCCAAAATCGGTCACACCGATTCTTCCTACCCGGCGCCACCGATTTCAAAAGTCATAGCCACTGCCACAAACCCTAGGCAAATCGGTCCTACCAATAGGGATCTCGGTCCCACCGAGATGGGATTGTAATCTCTCTGCTTCCTTCAGAACGCTTCGGTCTAACAAAGTGAGCGATCGGTCCCACCGAGATTGCAATGTAAACTCTCTGTTTCCCTTTTGTAACATTTCGGTCTCACCGAAAAGAGCAAATCGGTCCCACCGAGTTTACCTGACCAACTCTCTGGAAAGATTATTACCAAAATCGGTCTCCTCGAGTTTGTGTAATCGGTCTTACTGAGATTACATTATGCCCTAACCCTAACCAAATCGGTCTCACCGAGTTGCATGTCAGTCCCACCGAAAATCACTAACGGTCACTAGGTTTACTAAATCGGTCCGACCGAGTCTGTTGAATCGGTGCCACCGAGTTTGGTAAATTGTGTGTAACGGTTAGATTTTGTGTGGAGGCTATATATACCCCTCCACTTCCTCTTCATTCGTGAAGAGAGCCATGAGACTGAACCTACACTTCCAACTTACCATTTCTGAGAAAGAACTACCTACTCATGTGTTTAGGCCAACATATTCCATTCCTACCATATGAATCTTGATCTCTAGCCTTCCCCAAGTTGCTTTCCACTCAAACCCTCTTTCCACCATATCCAAATCCTATGAGAGAGAGTTGAGTGTTGGGGAGACTATCATTTGAAGCACAAGAGAAAGGAGTTCATCATCAACACACCATTTGTTACTTCTTGGAGAGTGGTGTCTCCTAGATTGGCTAGGTGTCACTTGGGAGCCTCCGACAAGATTGTGGAGTTGAACCAAGGAGTTTGTAAGGGCAAGGAGATCGCCTACTTCGTGAAGATCTACCGCTAGTGAGGCAAGTCCTTCGTGGGCGACGGCCATGGTGGGATACACAAGGTTGCTTCTTCGTGGACCCTTCGTGGGTGGAGCCCTCCGTGGACTCGCGCAACCGTTACCCTTCGTGGGTTGAAGTCTCCATCAACATGGAGGTACGATAGCACCACCTATCGGAGCCACGCCAAAAACAACCGTGTCTCCAATCGCGTTTGAATCCTCCAAACCCTTCCCTTTACTTTCTTGCAAGTTGCATGCTTTAATTTCCGCTTCCTATATACTCTTTGCATGCTTGCTTGACTTGTCCAAAGATAGCTAAAATCTATCAAACTCTAAAATTGGGAAAAGGTTAAGTTTTTAATTGGTCAAGTAATCTAATCACCCCCCCCTCTAGACATAGTTCAAGGTCCTACAAGTGGTATCAGAGCTTTAGTCTCCATTTGCTTTGATTTCCATAGCTTTTGGTGGTCATAGCCTTGGTTTCACAACCTAGGAGAGTATGGCGTCTAGCGAGGGAAATTATCACCGTAGAGGTCCTTACTTTGGTGGTACTAACTTTGCTAGTTGGAAGCATAAGATGAAAATGCATATTCTCGGACATAACCCCGCCGTTTGGGCAATTATTTGTATTGGCTTGCAAGGTGAATTCTTTGATGGGAGAGAGCCAACCGTGAAGCTAATGCGGAAGAATTGAAGATGTTGAAATACAACGCTCAAGCTTGTGATATCATCTTCAATGGATTGTGCCCCGAAGAATTCAACAAAATCAGCCGTCTTGAGAATGCAAAAGAAATTTGGATACTTTGATTGATATGCATGAAGGTACCGAATCCGTCAAGGAATCCAAGTTGGATGTGCTCCAAAGTCAGCTTGACAAGTTCAAAATGAAGGATGGTGAAGGTGTCGCTGAAATGTACTCTAGGCTCGCTCTTATTACAAATGAGATTGCCGGCTTAGGGAGTGAAGAGATGACCGACAGATTCATCATCAAGAAGATCCTAAGAGCATTGGATGGAAAGTATGATACCGTGTGCACATTGATCCAAATGATGCCAAACTACAAAGATCTCAAGCCAACGGAAGTCATTGGAAGAATTGTTGCTCATGAGATGTCACTCAAGGATAAGGAGGAACTTCACAACAAATCAAGTGGTGCTTACAAATCCTCAAGTGAAGCCCCCACATGATCAAGTGAGACACAAACCTTCAATGAAGAATTGAGCTTAATGGTGAAGAACTTCAACAAATTGTACAAGAGTAGAAGCAAAGAAAGAAGCTCCAAGTCAAGGACATACCATGACAAAAGATCTTCTAGTCGAGAGTGCAATTGCTACAATTGTGGGAGGCCTGGACACTATTCCAATGAGTGTACGGCACCCTACAAAACAAGATAAGATTCTCTAAGAAGAAGAAGCAAAAGAGAAGAATCACCACCAAGAGAGAGAAGCAGTAGAGATGATCGTTATGAACGAAGACCATCACGGAGAAGCAAGGATTCGGAAAGGAAGGACAAGTCATCAAAGAGCTACACAAAATGAAGACATCAAGCTCATGTTGGTGAATGGGTATCCGAGTCCGACTCCGACAAACACTCCGAGAGAAGCTATCACTCCGACTCCGAATATACTCAAGATGAAGGTGTTGCTGGTCTAGCACTTGGGTCAACCAACTCCTATGACATATTTGATTCACCAAATGAAGGAATTGGAAGATGCTTCATGGACAAAGGTCCAAAGGTAACACATCCCGAGTATGTTGATTTCAATAGTGATGAAGATGACTTGCTTTGTGGAGGATGATTTACTTGTTGACAACGCTAGTGATGAATACTATGATGAAACGTCAATTAATCATGCTAATCAAGATAAAACGAATGACAATGATAAGGAGAAGATTGAGCTTCTATCTAAAGAACTAAACACTCCTAAGTTGGCTCATGAAACTATCTTCAAAGATCATCGAGGACATTTAAGGCCTCATGAGAAGTTACGCTATGAAAAGCTCAATCTTGAGCAAGAGCATGAGTTCTTAAAAGCAATCAATGATGATCTCCGTAAGAAAAGTTCTTCTTACATTGCCAAGCGTTTAATCCTATCTACTTACATGCCTCAAGTCAAGTCTACTAACAAGTACAAGAAAGATACTTCCTCTAGTAGTAACAATAATAATGTCAAATCCAATATTGTTGCTTCTAGTAGTTCTATTGATTCCACTAATGATTCTCTTAGCCAAGTTACACTTCAGCAAGAAAATAGCTTATTGAAGGGAATTATAGAGAAAGGTGTTTACAAGAGCCTTGCCGGGAGTAAGCAATTTGAGGAAATTGTACGCAAGCAAGTAAGACACCGGAAGAATCAAGGTGTTGGTTTTGAACGAAAGTTCAATGCCAATGGAGTTGAGTGGGAAGAAGATCAATACCCCAAGACGAAGTTTGTTCCTCAACAAGAGAAGTATGATCCTAGTTCCTTCAAGGGAACACAAGCACAAGATGATCTTCCACCACAAGACCACAAGAACAAAGGCAAGGACAAGTTTCAAGAAGAGATTGATGCATTTGAAGAAGCACCTAAGGCCTCGTTCAAGTGGATTCCCAAGACTACTACAAGGTCTACTTCATCAAGTACAACTACATCTCTAAGGATTCCCATCAAGATGATGTGGATCCCAAAGAAGAAGAACTAGAGAGTTCTTGAGGGTGACTCCGCCAACATTCTTCACACATATCATTATGGCAAGGACAAGTGCAATCAACTTCCACATCTTGCACTAGTTCAAGGAGTCACAAACCCTCATGTTGGTAAGGCAAGGGACAAGGTAACCTAATGATTTCATGGACCTCATCTTGTGTGTGAATCACTCTATGTATATGGATATTCTTGTTTGTTCCTTGTGGGACTAACCCATGTAGGTAAGTTGAAAGTGCAACTCACTCCAAAGGATTGCTCCAATTGATCTACATCAACATTGAGCATCCACATCTTCAACACCTACATGAAGTCATCATCGACAAAACCCAAGGTTAGTTCATCCTTCTAAGGGGGGATCTCACGTCTAGGGCGAGCTTAACTCTAAGAATTGAGTCAAAGCAACTCTAATGGTGTGAACACATCAATGCATTATGTAAAAGTGCTAACCCCACTTGAGCTTAAACGATGAGTATGACCTATGATCAAATGTTTATCATTTGACTCCTTAGTCAATATACTCATATATAGATGACCTAGTCATCGCCAATTGTTTGATAGATGCTAGAATTGGTTGTGCATGCTTTGACACATATTTCATTTGCCATCTTTTTTGTGTGAGCATGTTGGTGCATATTTTACTCATTCATGGACATCCACTTGTTGTTTTGATTGTTTGGTTCTTTCTTGTTTTGGCCAAGTGGATGGACAAGAATGCCTAAGAACTTTCTCTAGCTATCTATGCTTTTCTCGTCACAAACTCTATTCATGCTACATCACAAAATTTATCAAGTCGGATTCAAACCACTCTGTGTGAGGAGCACTCCGAGTCCCCGATTCATCATAGACTTAAACTTCCAAAACTTCTTTGTGATTCTCGGTCTGAACGATTCCTCCATTTCGGTCCTACCGAGATCACTAAGTCGATCTAGGTTTTCAATCTCGGTGCAACCGATTTGAACTTTTCGGTCACACCGAGTTGCTGTAACTGTACACAGTTATGCATCTCGGTGCCACCGAGTTGTTCCACTCGGTCACACCGACAGGGTCGGATTATATATAGTCACGGGAAGAAATTTGGAAATTTCTCCGAACCCCTTCGCCCGCGCAATAGCTTGCTCTGCCTCCAAGGTCTCCGGATCGTCTCCTCGTCGCCAGCCGCCTCCTCTCGCTGGTCTCCGCCGCCGTCAACGGAATTCAACCCCGTCGTTGCCGCCCTAGCGAGTTCATCGCTGAGCTAGGGTATGGACTCGATCACAATGCTATCCTCGTCCGATTCCTAGCACATTGTGTTATTATTGATTCTTGCCACGATTGAAACACTCCTATCCAGTCAATGCAATCCGTAGATTAGATGAGATTTGAAAATTTAGAGTTAGGTTTCCGCCGAAACCATCTCGGACCCACCGAGTTGAAAAACTCGGTCCCACCGATTTGGCTTATGCCATTACACTAGTAACTCTCGGTCTGACCAAGAATTGCTAATCGGTGCGACCGATTTTAGGACTTTGTGAAACCCTAGCAGTCTCGGTGCCACCGAACTGTGACTCGGTCCAACCGAGTTCATCATTTTAGGTTCCAAAACTGCTTCGGTATCACCGAGTTTGAAAATCGGTTGATCCGAAATGCTTTCTGTGGAAAACTAAAACTGAATTTTTGAATCATTCATTTGCAAAAATCTCTGCATTTTGTGATGCTCATCCACTCTATGTCATCTATAACTCTTCATAGGGTCAGCAGTCAGTGTTTGCAGCATGTCAGACCAGAGTGATAGTCAGAACATGTCAGCAGGGCAGATTGACATGAGTGAGGGCACTAGTCCCTCCAGCTCTTCAGATGAAGGCAGCAGGAGCACTCCTAGCAACCTGCCTAAGGCTGCTACCAGGCAAAGGAAGAAGAAAACTTCAGAATCTGAATATGAGGATTATAGAGTAGAAGAAGATGAGGCTACCTCCAAGAAAGTAGTACTCAAAAAGGAGTATGGCTCAGCAAAGCATACAAAGCCAGGCATGAAGATTAAAAGGCCTGCAGGAAGACAACCAATGTCCAAAGCCAGAATCTCAACTCAACAACCTGAGAAGCCTGATCCCAAAGAGCCAGCTGCTGCTGAAGGAAACAAAAAGGAAGGAAAGGGTCAAGAAGAGCATGGCCAGAGTTGTTGGTCAACCTTCCATGATGGAAGAGGAAGAAGAGCTTGCTGCACCAGCACCAAAGGCACCAAATCTTATGGGTGATGCTATTAGATCAGGGGCTGCAACATCTAAGCCCAATGAAGCACCCAAAGCTGCCCCCAAGGCCAAGTCTGCACCAAAGAGGAATACCAGGAGTATTCCAGCTGCTGAGAAGAACAAGGCCCCAGTGCCTGAGGTTGCTGAGGAGGAAGATGAAGAAAGACAAGTTCTGAGGAAGCTCAAGCCCAAGATACAAGACCACAATGATGCCCATCCTGTGGCTGAGGACATGAACATCAGAAAAGATTCAGGGTTGAGGCTATGGTGGTTGGCAGATCCATATGCTACAAGGAGAAGGACTGCTGTTGATTACAGCTTCCATACAAAGGAACAGCAGGACTTCTATGAGACAATCTTGTTGGACAAGAAGCCCATTGTGTGTGATATGAGGTGGGTTGACTGGACCTACATGAAGGAAAATGAAGAGCACTATCCTGGAGTGCAAGACAGTTTTGTTGCTTGTGGAGTTGCAGATTTTGTTGGGCAAAAGCTCACAAACTGGAATGATGAACTTATCATGCAATTCTACTCCATAGAACACTTCTATCCAGATGGGAGGATAGATTGGATGTCTGAAGGTACAAGTTACCAGTCAACTGTTGAGGAGTGTGCAAAACTGATAAATGCCCCAAAGGAAAATGATGATGACCTGGATGTATATGCCAAGAAGAAAATGGGACACAATACCATGGACATATGTACAAGGAGATCCCAGACAAAGCCCTAGAGACTTTCTCTTTGGATCAGTCCACTTTCTTCCATCGGGGCTGCCTACAATCAATTGGATCCTAAGGCACACTCTATTGCCTAAGTCAGTGACCACAACATGATCGTGAGGGCATGCAATCAATATGTTGCATTTATTTGATGTGCCTCAGAAATGCAAGGTCATTGTCGGTGTCAAAACCGGCGGATCTTGGGTAGGGGGTCCCGAACTGTGCAACTAGGCGGATGGTAACAGGAGACAAGGGACACGATGTTTTTACCCAGGTTCGGGCCCTGTCGATGGAGGTAATACCCTACTCCTGCTTGATTAATATTGATGATATGGGTAGTACAAGAGTAGATCTACCACGAGATCAAGGAGGCTAAACCCTAGAAGCTAGCCTATGGTATGATTGTTGTTCGTCCTCTGCACTAAAACCCTCCGGTTTATATAGACACCAGATAGGTTAGGGTTACACAGAGTCGGTTACAATGGTAGGAGATCTACATATCCGTATCGCCAAGCTTGCCTTCCACGCCAAGGAAAGTACCATCCGGACACGGGACGAAGTCTTCAATCTTGTATCTTCATAGTCTTGGAGTCCGGCCGTGATGATAATTCAGCTATCCGGATACCCCCTAGTCCAGGACGCCATCAGTAGCCCCTGAACCAGGCTTCAATGACAACGAGTCCGGCGCGCATATTGTCTTCGGCATTGCAAGGTGGGTTCCTCCTCCGAATACTTCATAGAAGGTTTTGAACACAAGGATAGTGTCCGACTCTGTAAAACAAGTTTCACATACCACCGTAGAGAGAATAACTTTTGCACAGATCTGCTGACGTATTCCCCGGTGTGACATCACACCGTGGCCAGGTCTTTATATGAATTGTTTTTACTGTTCCACCTCAGCGCGTTTAGCGAGGCGGTTTCCTTGGCACGTCTTATCAAAGCATAGATCGTGCCCCCTTATTCCGGGATTCTCATCAATACGGACGTGGGTAACCCATCCGCGCCATTGATTGCGGCGCTTGGGAGATAAGCGAGTTTTACTAGGCTGGTGGGGGACGCATAACTTCGTCCGTCCATACAAGGGGATAAGGATCCACCTTTTCACCTAGGCCTTCTTCCTCCTTTGCTCATCCATTTCCACGCACTCGAGCTCCAGCGCCCAAGTCCGCACATCCCACCTCAACCTTCTCCAACCATGTCAGGAGCGGGAGGCAGGTGGATGGCCTCCTCCGTCACGGAGGGGCACATCACAAGACTGCGGGAGGCCGGATATTTGTCCGGCGATATCGCGCACAGGCTGCCCGACGCGGGGCAACTCATTCCAACCCCCAGGCCCCATGAGAGGGTGGTGTTTCTCCCCCACTTCCTCGGCGGACTAGGCTTTCCACTTCACACATTTGTCCGGGGGCTCATGTTCTACTACGGCCTGGACTTCCACGACCTGGCCCCGAATTTCATCCTCAACATCTCGGCGTTTATCGTCGTGTGCGAGGCTTTCCTCTGATCCAGCCCCACTTCGCCTATGGTGAAGACCTTCAATGTCAGGCCAAGGTTGTGGGCGGCCGTCAAGCGGAGTCTTGGAGGCGCCATGGTCAGCAAGATGGCCAAAGTCCTATGGCTCGAGGGCGCCTTTGTGGAGACAATAAAGGGGTGGCAATCGGGGTGGTTCTACATCACCGAGCCACGCGACCCCAAATGGGTGGCGGCCCCCGAATTCAGATCTGGCTTCCCCACATGGCTCTTGTCATGGAAAGAGACGGGCCTGACGTGGGGGAATTCAGACAAGCTATCCGGACTCCAAACATGCGACCGAAACCTGGTGGACAAGTATCTCAGGCTTGTCGACGTAATCCAGGTGATGCTCATCCGCCGGATTCTCCCATGCCAACAACGAGCCTTTAATTTGTGGGAGTTCGATCCGCACAGCACCGAAGTTTGAGCCGCTCTTCGACACTACGCACGAAGATGCCCGAAGGTGCTGTTCAAGGGTGCCGGCCCCGCATCCGCTAACAAAGATCGCGGATACAGCTCGCGCGCCAAGCCGCAAGGTAAGTTATTTTACCCTTTACGGGACTCTTTTTTCATAGATTGACTCTATGTGGGATCTAAAACTCCCCAATCTTTGACAGGACTGGCTGAAGACGTCCGGACAAATTAACTGTCCGGATCCTTCGCCGGAAGACCCAGCGGACGCCCGATTGACGGGGCTGCTGGCTCCGGTACCCCATGTGGTGCCGGAGAAGAAGGCCAAGAAGGAGGCCACAGGAACTCGAAAGAGCTCCCGACGCCAGTGTCGCCGATTCTCAAGCGAATCTTCCCCGAGGACGAGGAGGAGGAAAAAGAAGCTTCTCCCCCAGCAGGGGAGGAGAGGAAAAGGAAGGCCGCCCCAACTGGGGAGGCCGGAGGGTCGAAGAAAGGAAGAACCCTTCCTCCGGACTTCTCCACCGACGTCGACAATGACGAGGAGGATTGGCCAACAAGGGCCAAGCCCCTGGCGAGATCGTAAGTGTCCGGATACCCATGGCTTTTTTATCATTGCATAGTGTTCTCTAATGCCGAACAATCATGCAGCCCGCCCAAGGGCGAGTTTGCCGCTTCGTCGAGCGGGTCCCTGAGTTCGTTGGAAATGGAGAGTACTTCACTTCCGACCGCCTCCTCACCTCACGCCACGGACGACGCCGCGGTGGCGCCCCAAGGGGGGCTTGGTCAAGAGGAGCTGGCGCAAGAGGCGCCGCAAGGCAACCTCCCGGACTCCAGGCGCGTGGGGGGCGAGACCCCCAGGGGCTCTCAGCCCGACCCTCGTCCAGACTCCATGCCGGAACCTTCAGCGGTTCCGGAGTCCGGCAAGCGGCCCCTTCGCAAGAAGGGTAAGACGCCGGTGTCCTCCGTCCAACCGGAGGCACCGGATAGCTTACTGGAGGCGCTTAACAGCGCTTCCATCAAGGAGGAGCACCACACTGTTATGAGTGCGGTGATCCGGACAGTTCAGTCCGCCAAGAGCGGGCTGACCGAAGCCTATACCAGCCTTCTAACAGGCTTTGAGGTAAGTTTAGAATATGTAAAAATATTACCACTTAGATAGTAGCCCCTGATGCTTAGTTCGGTGTTCGGAAAGAAAAGCCGGACTAAGGATCTAAAAAGATATACACAGGAGTCTAACATAAGTGTGTCAATATGGGAATGGAGGCTATGTTGCGACCTCTGCCAAGACTGATCATGGAGGTCGATGCATTGAAGCAAAGCCTCGAGCGGTCCGAGAACGAGCTCGGCCTTGCCAAGAAGCAGCTCGGGGACAAGGAAGGTAAGTAATACCTTATTAAAGAAATACCTTATAGAAAGGTTTTGGTTGCAAAAAATAACAGGAATAACATGGGTACTGCAGGGGCCACGAACGAGGTGGCGACCCTGAAGGAAGCGGTGTCCGTGGCCGAAAACAAAGCGGCCGCAGAGCGCACCGAGCGAGAGAAGGGGAGGCGAGCTGGCTAAGATGCAGCAAGAGCTCCAAGCTCGTGGAAAAACACAAGAGTTTGGAGCGTGACTCGAAGACGCGAGAGTCCGAGCTCGCCTCGGCTCTTGAGAGTGCCAAAGCTGCTAAGGCCGAGGCCCAAAAAGCCCTCCAAGAAATTGAATCATTAAAGAAGATAGCGGCGGGTAAGGCATTCTTTATGCAAAGAAGGCATGTGAAAGTGAGTTACCTATTACTTACCCGGATTCAGAGCTCTCCAGGAGCATTCGCAGGTTTGCCCCGTAGTGTGTCTGATGCTGCCGCATTCTACCGTGCCAAGGAGGGGAGCTCGACGGAAAAGGTGTTCGGTCTCAAGATGTTTGAGGCGGACATCCGGTGCCCCTGAGCGACCAGCTGAAGCAGCTGGTCGAGCTCTACAAGGTCGCCGAACAGGCCATTAAGGGCCTTATAGTGCGGCTGTGGCCATTAGAGGCCATGCCTGAGAGCTACTTTGGGCTAGTGCGGCGGCTGGTGGACGCCTGTCCAGGGCTTGAAGTCATCAAGCGCTCCGTCTACATTGAAGGTGTCCGTCGGGCCCTTGCCCGTGCTAAAGTGCACTGGGGCAAGCTGGATGCGGAGAAGCTTGTGACGGACGGGCCACCGAAGGGCAAGGAGGATCGCACGCCCGAAATGTACTATGAGGGCCTCCTGAAGGGTGCCCGCCGAATAGCGGACGAGTGCTCCAAAGATGTAATTTTTGAATAGACTCGCATTTGTTATCCTGTACGTTGAAAACTTGTTCATATGCGCTAAGCAACGCTTATTAATTTAAAATATTACCTTCTGTGCGGCCGCTTATCAAATTTGAGAGATGGCAAGTCGTTGGCTTTAGCCCCCATGCCACGAAAGTGGGGGTGTTCGGGATAAACTTGAGCACTCTTGTTCCCATTCTTGGGTCCATCTAGGAGGCGCCAACGCAACGAACCAGGCAACCGGACTTATAATGCTTGAACACTCTCACTTAGCCATAGAATTCTATAATTTTCAATTTAGTGAAGCCCTAGTATTCGGAAGACTGAGTTCGGGCGCTATCCACGCCTTGGCGGACAATTCGGTTCCTCGCTCTAAGCGCATAAGTCTTTAGGGACCCGAAAAAACCTCTCGAACAGCGACCGGCTCTCGCCCTATCATGACGGTCAGTTTTAGCTTTCTCCACTGAGGTGCTCGACCTAGCTCAACTGGGGCACAATCGCAGTGGTTCTCCCGGCGCTACCTTAGCCGATATAACGGAACGTAAGGTACCAAAACACGGGAGCCGGGCAAACCCAACTATTTACCCAAGACATGATTCGGAGCCGATTCATATAATGCTATAAGTTCGGGGTGCCGCACTTGTGAAAGTGTTCGGACTTATCACACCATAATTTTGGGGTACTTAAGCCCTTGGTGTATTGGCCGTACCAAAGTGTACGGGTGCAACATGTCATGAAATGAACATATGTATAGATAGAGAAAGGAGTGCAATAATAAGCAAAAGATATGTATTGTTTATTCAGAAAGGTACTGCAATGAAGGCAGAACGATACAAATAGTGCGATAAGCAAGGGATGGGAATATCTAACATGTCCCCCTCCAGGGGTAAGCTGCCGGATGGTATGTAAAACAGGTATAATGCTCGTAATAGAGACCACCTGAACACTCGACGTAGCTTTCTGCTTCCCTGGCTGTTGCATCGTGAGTTCGGCGATTCTAGTGCCGGACAGGACTTCTGAAAGACGGAGTCCTGAAAGTAAGAAAAAGGAAAAAAGGAAAAAATAAAAAGAATGACACAATCAGGAGCCCCTGGTCTTGAGCCGCATTCCAGGCATGTCGTGGTCGTGCCCCTCCCCTTATGCCCATGGTATCTCCCGAGCGTAGTTATGTACGCGTAGTACTGGCTTCGCAATTTCGCGAGGGCTGGGGTTGGGGCTGTATTGCTACGCGTGCTTGAATCGTGCCCAGCGGTCTTGTTGTAGGTTACTCCGAGCGTGCTTGACAGTGTCCGGACGCTTAGTGGCCGGACTCGAGAATTGTTGTGAGAGGCTGCTTTGTACCTCCGCCGCGAGGGCCGCCGTGTGCTCCTCCGTTCGGAGAGAGCGTTCGGTGTTTCCATTGACCGTGATTACTCCTCGAGGGCCTGACATCTTGAGCTTGAGGTATGCGTAGTGCGGCACCACATTGAACTTTGCAAATGCGGTTCGTCCGAGCAGTGAATGATAGCCGCTGTGGAATGGGACGATGTCGAAGATTAACTCTTCACTTCGGAAGTTATCCGGGGATCCGAAGACCACTTCGAGTGTAACTGAGCCCGTACAACTGGCCTCTACACCCTGTATGATGCCTTTAAAGGTCGTCTTTGTAGGTTTAATACTTGAAGGGTCTATGCCCATTTTGCGCACTGTATCCTGATAAAGCCGGTTCAGGCTGCTACCGCCGTCCATCAGGACTCTGGTGGGGTGAAATCCGTCAATAATTGGGTCAAGAACCAATGCAGCGAAACCGCCATGACGAATGATAGTGGGGTGGTCCCTTCGATCGAAGGTGATCGGGCAGGAAGACCATGGGTTGAACTTTGGGGCGACTGGCTCCATCGCATATACGTCCCTTAGTGTACGCTTCCGCTCCCTTTTGGGTATGTGGGTTGCGTATATCATGTTCACCGTCCACACTTGTGTGGGAAAACCCTTCTGTCCTCTATTGTTCGGCGGTCGGGGCTCTTCCTCGTCGTTGCTATGCAGCCCCTTGTCATTGAGTTCGGCACTTAACTTGCCTGCTTGCTTGAGCACCCAACAATCCCTGTTGGTGTGATTGGCTGGTTTTTCGGGGGTGCCATGTATCTGGCACAAGCGATCGAGTATTCGGTCCAAGTTGGATGGTCCCTGGGTATTTCTTTTGAATGGCTTCTTCCGCTGACCGGGTTTATAGCCTCTGAATCCGGCATTGACGGCCGTACCTTCAGCATTATCGCCGTTGATGCGGTGCTTGTTCTTGTTGCGACGCGACCTGCCATTGTTGTCCTTGGTATCCGAACCATCAGGGTGTTTGGCCAAGTTCTTGCTTCGAGCTAGCTAGCTGTCCTCTCCTGCACAAAAGCGGGTCATGAGTGTTGTGAGGGCTTCCATGGATTTCAGCTTTTCCTGTCCTAGTTGCCGGGCAAGCCACTCGTCGCGGATGTTATGTATGAAGGCTGCAAGGGCCTCTGCATCCGGACAGACAACGATTTGATTTTTCTTTGTTAGGAACCGTGTCCAGAATTGTCTGGCCGATTCTTCTGACTACTGAATTATGTGGCTAAGGTCATCGGCGTCTGGTGGTCGCACATATGTGCCCTTGAAGTTATCAAGGAATGTGGCTTCCAGGTCCTCCCAACAACCAATTGATTCTGCTGGCAAGCTGTTGAGCCAATGCCGAGCTGGTCCTTTAAGCTTAAGTGGGAGGTATTTGATGGCATGTAGATCATCACCGGGCCATGTGGATATGGAGGAGATAGTCCTCGATCCGCACCACAGGATCTGTGGTACCATCGTATGATTCGATGTTTACGGGTTTGAAGCCCTCGGGATTTGATGATCCATTACTTTATCTGTGAAGCATAGTGGGTGTGCGGCACCTCAGATATTATATCACGACATAGCTCATATGAGCTTTGTTCATCGTGTTCGCCCGGCGGGTTTGTTGTATCCGCGCGACGGTAATCATCCCGCGTCGTTGGCCCCCGCGATCCGTGAGATCGATCTTGTATGTTTTGCCTTATCCTCCAATATATCTTGCAAGTTTGGCGCGTTATCCCGTGCCTTGGTACTTTTTGAGCGGCGTCGGGGTGTGGCTTGAGCGGAGGGCCGAGAGGCTTCTCTGTCGCGGCCACAGGGTGGCCGGTCTGCCATGTCTTGCGCTGGTAACTTGGGTGCTTCCTCCTCTGATCGAGGCAACGTCCTGCGTTTGGGGTAGCTTTCGGAGGGGCGTTCGAGTTCATACTCTTCGGCGGCAAGGACTTTAGTCCATCTGTCAGCCAGCAGGTCTTGGTCAGCTCTAAGCTGTTGCTGCTTTTTCTTGAGGCTGCTTGCCGTGGCTATAAGCCTGCGTTTGAAACGCTCGTGTTCGGCGGGATCCTTAGGCACGACAAATTCGTCGTCGTCGAGGCTTGCCTCATCTTCGGAGGGAGGCGCATAATTATCGTCCTCGACCTCTCTTTCTGTCGCACTGTCATGCGCACTTGCTTCTCCCTCCTCCTGCGCTGAGTCCTGCTGGAGGGGGTTGTCTTCGGCACTGTCCGAGGTGTTATTATCTCCCGTGCCGGAATCACCGTTTTTATTGTGGCGGGATTTAGAGCGGCGCCGCTGACGTCGGCGCTTCGGTTGCTTCTTGGAGGGGTCATCCTCCGTTGTCCCATCGCCTTTCCCATCTTTTGGGATGTCCACCATGTATATGTCATATGACGAGGTGGCCTTCCAAAGCCTCTGAGGCGCTGGTCTTGGTCGTCTCCGGCATCGACGTCTATACCGTCGATGTCTTGGTCGAAGTCGAGCATGTCGGTTAGATCATCGGCGCGGGCTATAAAGTGGGTGGTGGGTGGGTGTTGAATGTCTTCGCCGTCCAGTATCCCAACCTTCCTGTCCGTAGTCCGGCCAGGGCTCTCCGGATAAAGAGAGAGACTTTAGTGAATTCAGGATGTCGCCAAAGGGCGAGTGCTGAAAGATGTCTGCGGCAGTGAACTCCATGACCGGCGCCCAATCGAATTCGATTGGCAGGGGCACGGAGGGTTCAGATTCCGGAGAGGAGTCCGGCACCCTGGAGTTGAGGTCTTCGCAAAGGACAGGGATGGAGTTCTGCTCAATCGCCGTAGAGATCGTAGCCCCCGAGGTGGTGTCCAACCACTCGTCCTCGATCAGGGAATCCGGCTCCGGATTAAGGGTCAGAGCAGATGCTGGTGCGGCCTCCAGGGCACTGTTCAGCTGCAGAGCTAGATCATGCCCATCGGGACAGTGCGGCACGCTTGGCTGTGGCTCGAATCCGTCGAAGATCAAGTCAACACGGATATCGGCCGTATAGTTCAAACTTCCAAATCTGACCTGATGGCCAAGCGAATTGGCCCGCAGTGCAAAGCCACCGAATACGAAGATCTGTCCGGGGAGAAAAGTCTCACCCTGGACCGCGTCGTTGTTGAAGATCGAAATAGCCATCGGGCCTATTGGTGATGACACAGAGGAACTCTCAATGAAAGCACCAAAGTCGGTGTCAAAACTGGCGGATCTCGGGTAGGGGGTCCCGAACTGTGCGTCTAGGCGGATGGTAACAGGAGACAAGGGACACGATGTTTTTACCCAGGTTCGGGCCCTCTCGATGGAGGTAATACCCTACTCCTGCTTGATTAATATTGATGATATGGGTAGTACAAGAGTAGATCTACCACGAGATCAAGGAGGCTAAACCCTAGAAGCTAGCCTATGGTATGATTGTTGTTCGTCCTACGGACTAAAACCCTCCGTTTTATATAAACACCAGATAGGTTAGGGTTACACAGAGTCGGTTACAATGGTAGGAGATCTACATATCCGTATCGCCAAGCTTGCCTTCCACGCCAAGGAAAGTCCCATCCGGACACGGGACGAAGTCTTCAATCTTGTATCTTCATAGTCTTGGAGTCCGGCCGTGATGATAGTTCGGCTATCCGGACACCCCCTAGTCCAGGACTCCCTCAGTCATGAGCCTTATAGTTGAAACCATTAAGAGGACTGCAGCAGATCATAAGAGGAGTTGTGGATATGCCCCTCAGATTCATGAGTTGATTAACTCAAAGATGGGCACAGGAAAATATCTATTGGATAAGGAACATTTTCCACTTTATCCAGATTTTGAGGACAATGAGGTTGTGATGAATGAGAATGATCCATCATCAGTTCAAGCTCAAGAGAAGAAGGAGAAGGCAAGGAAGGAGAAGGCTGCCAAGATGCCAACTCAAGAGGAGGCATCTGAGTATTTCTTGAAGAACAAGCAGGAGCAGCTTGGTTAATTGATAGCATCATCTCTGAGGATTGAGAAGGGATTGGCCACCCTCACTCAAAATCAGGAGAGCTTGGAAAGAATCATGGAACAAAAATTCTATGATCTAGATGTCAAAGTAACTGAGATTCAGTCAGTTGTGGAGCAGCTGCAGGATGACATGCAGGAGAGGAAGGGCAAGACTACCACTAATGTATTTGGTAGAGTGCCTACACCTCAGAGATCAGATGCAGTGCCAGTGCCAGACAGTAGAGCAACATCATCTGCACCAGCTACAGCTCCTACAGCTCTAGTGCAACCAGCTCCAGCACCAACTCCTCCAGCTCCCTCTACATCAACTGAAGTCTTCGTCCAAGGAGCCATCTCTACACCACCACCTGTGGATCAAGCCTGAGAGTCGATCTAGCACTATGCATTTTCTATGAACTTTTTGGTAACTTGTTGCCAAAGGGGGAGAAAAATGTATAGATCATAGGCTTGGAGAGAGAGAGAGAGTGTGTTGCTGTTGTTCTCTCTTGCTTTGGTGGTTTCAAACTTGTTTGCTTTTGATTGCTTGAGATATTATGCTATTATTGTGAGACATTGATGATCATGTGTTTGATCATAAGCTACACTTATGCATGTTTGATGATATTATCCTATCTATCCAATGTGATCAGTCACCTTGCTTGGGTGATGAGTGCATGTATTCAATCTTTATCATTTTGAGCGCTCCACCAAGATGTATGTGACATGGAAGAGTAACCCATGAGCCTAATTCCTTGTGCATTTGCAGTCCAAAGCAAATCTTAAACTATGCAAAAATTTCGGGGGGAGCTCTTTCTTATCACATACTTCTCAAATCGACGTTGTTTTTCAATCTTATTATCATTTGTCGAAGCTTTGATCTATATGTTGTCATCAATTACCAAAAAGGGAGAGATTGAAAGTGCAACTATCCCTAGGTGGTTTTGGTAATTCATAACAGCATATAGCTGATTGAGCTAATGCTATTCCAAGACTATTATTTCAGGAAAGCTCAATGAATGGCATGGCATGGATGATGAAAGTGGATCCCTCAAAAGCTCAAGACTCTTCATTTTACATTTTAGTGGTCCAAGATCACATTGAGTCTATAGGAAAAGCCAATACTATCAAGGAGGGATGAGGTGTTGCTTAATGAGCCTCTTGCTTCATGTGCTTAGTGATATGCTCCAAAACCCTCAGCTACGTTCTCACAATCCACAAATGACCTAAACCTAAAGCCAAAATCGGTCACACCGATTCTTCCTACCCGGCGCCACCGATTTCAAAAGTCATAGCCACTGCCACAAACCCTAGGCAAATCGTCCTACCGATAGGGATCTCGGTCCCACCGAGATGGGATTGTAATCTCTCTGTTTCCCTTCGTAACGTTTTGGTCTAACCGAAGTGAGCGATCGGCCCCACCGAGATTGCAATGTAAACTCTCTGTTTCCCTTTTGTAACACTTCGGTCTCACCGAAAAGAGCAAATCGGTCCCACCGAGTTTACCTGACCAACTCTCTGGAAAGATTATTACCAAAATCGGTCTCAACGAGTTTGTGTAATCGGTCTTACCGAGATTACGTTATGCCCTAACCCTAACCGAATCGGTCTCACCGAGTTGCACGTCAGTCCCGCCGAAAATCACTAACGGTCACTAGGTTTACTAAATCGGTCCGACCGAGTCTGTTGAATCGGTCCCACCGAATTTGGTAAATTGTGTGTAACGGTTAGATTTTGTGTGGAGGCTATATATACCCCTCCACCTCCTCTTCATTCGTGAAGAGAGCTATCAGACTGAACCTACACTTCCAACTTACCATTTCTGAGAAAGAACTACCTACTCATGTGTTGAGGCCAAGATATTCCATTCCTACCATATGAATCTTGATCTCCAACCTTCCCCAAGTTGCTTTCGACTCAAACCCTCTTTCCACCATATCCAAATCCTATGAGAGAGAGTTGAGTGTTGGGGAGACTATCAGTTGAAGCACAAGAGCAAGGAGTTCATCATCAACACACCATTTGTTACTTCTTGGAGAGTGGTGTCTCCTAGATTGGCTAGGTGTCACTTGGGAGCCTCCGACAAGATTGTGGAGTTGAACCAAGGAGTTTGTAAGGGCAAGGAGATCGCCTACTTCGTGAAGATCTACCGCTAGTGAGGCAAGTCCTTCGTGGGCGATGGCCATGGCGGGATAGACAAGGTTGCTTCTTCGTGGACCCTTCGTGGGTGGAGCCCTCCATGGACTCGCGCAACCGTTACCCTTCGTGGGTTGAAGTCTCCATCAACGTGGAGGTACGATAGCACCACCTATCGGAACCACGCCAAAAACATCCGTGTCAACAATTGCGTTTGAATCCTCCAAACCTTTCCCTTTACTTTCTTGCAAGTTGCATGCTTTAATTTCCGCTTCCTATATACTCTTTGCATGCTTGCTTGATTTGTGTGATGATTGCTTGACTTGTCCAAAGATAGCTAAAATCTGTCAAACTCTAAAATTGGGAAAAGGTTAAGTTTTTAATTGGTCAAGTAGTCTAATCACCCCCCTCTAGACAAACTTCAAGGTCCTACAAGTGGTATCAGAGCTTTAGTCTCCATTTGCTTTGATTTCCATAGCTTTTGGTGGTCATAGCCTTGGTTTCACAACCTAGGAGAGTATGGCGTCTAGCGAGGGAAATTATCACCGTAGAGGTCCTTACTTTGGTGGTACTAACTTTGCTAGTTGGAAGCATAAGATGAAAATGCATATTCTCGGACATAACCCCGCCGTTTGGGCAATTATTTGTATTGGCTTGCAAGGTGAATTCTTTGATGGGAGAGATCCGAACCGTGAAGCTAATGCGGAAGAATTGAAGATGTTGCAATACAACGCTCAAGCTTGTGATATCATCTTCAACGGATTGTGCCCCGAAGAATTCAACAAAATCAGCCGTCTTGAGAATGCAAAAGAAATTTGGGATACTTTGATTGATATGCATGAAGGTACCGAATCCGTCAAGGAATCCAAGTTGGATGTGCTCCAAAGTCAGCTTGACAAGTTCAAAATGAAGGATGGTGAAGGTGTCGCTGAAATGTACTCTAGGCTCGCTCTTATTACAAATGAGATTGCCGGCTTAGGGAGTGTAGAGATGACCGACAGATTCATCGTCAAGAAGATCCTAAGAGCATTGGATGGAAAGTATGACACCGTGTGCACATTGATCCAAATGATGCCAAACTACAAAGATCTCAATCCAACGGAAGTCATTGGAAGAATTGTTTCTCATGAGATGTCACTCAAGGATAAGGAGGAACTTCACAACAAGTCAAGTGGTGCTTACAAAGCCTCAAGTGAAGCCCCCACATCATCAAGTGAGAAACAAACCTTCAATGAAGAATTGAGCTTAATGGTGAAGAACTTCAACAAATTGTACAAGAGTAGAAGCAAAGAAAGAAGCTCCAAGTCAAGGACTTACCATGACAAAAGATCTTCTAGTCGAGAGTGCAATTGCTACAATTGTGGGAGGCCTGGACACTATTCCAATGAGTGTATGGCACCCTACAAAACAAGATAAGATTCTCTAAAAAGAAGAAGCAAAAGAGAAGAATCACCACCAAGAGAGAGAAGGAGTAGAGATGATCGTTATGAACGAAGACCCTCACGGAGAAGCAAGGATTCGGAAAGGAAGGATAAGTCATCAAAGAGCTACACAAAATGAAGACATCAAGCTCATGTTGGTGAATGGGTATCCGAGTCCGACTCCGACAAACACTCCGAGAGAAGCTATCACTCCGACTCCGAATATACTCAAGATGAAGGTGTTGCTGGTCTAGCACTTGGGTCAACAAACTCCTACGACATATTTGATTCACCAAATGAAGGAATTGGAAGATGCTTCATGGACAAAGGTCCAAAGGTAACACATCCTGAGTATGTTGATTTCAATAGTGATGAAGATGACTTGCTTGTGGATGATGATTTACTTGTTGACAACTCTAGTGATGAATACTATGATGAAACGTCAATTAATCATGCTAATCAAGATAAAACGAATGACAATGATAAGGAGAAGATTGAGCTTCTAACTAAAGAACTAAACACTCCTAAGTTGGCTCATGAAACTATCTTCGAAGATCATCGAGAACTTTTAAGGCCTCATGAGAATTTACGCTTTGAAGAGCTCAATCTTGAGCAAGAGCATGAGTTCTTAAAAGCAATCAATGATGATCTCCGTAAGAAAAGTTCTTCTTACATTGCCAAGCGTTTACTCCTATCTACTTACATGCCTCAAGTCAAGTCTAGTAACAAGTACAAGAAAGATACTTCCTCTAGTAGTAACAATAATAATGTCAAATCCAATATTGTTGCTTCTAGTAGTTCTATTGATTCCACTAATGATTCTCTTAGCCAAGTTACACTTGAGCAGGAAAGTAGCTTATTGAAGGGAATTATAGAGAAAGGTGTTTACAAGAGCCTTGCCAGGAGTAAGCAATTCGAGGAAATTGTACGCAAGCAAGGAAGACACCGGAAGAATCAAGGTGTTGGTTTTGAACGAAAGTTCAATGCCAATGGAGTTGAGTGGGAAGAAGATCAATACCCCAAGACGAAGTTTGTTCCTCAACAAGAGAAGTATGATCCTACTTCCTTCAAGGGAACACAAGCACAAGATGATCTTCCACCACAAGACCACAAGAACAAAGGCAAGGACAAGTTTCAAGAAGAGATTGATGCATTTGAAGAAACACCTAAGGCCTCGTTCAAGTGGATTCCCAAGACTACTACAAGTTCTACTTCATCAAGTACAACTACATCTCTAAGGATTCCCATCAAGATGATGTGGATCTCGAAGAAGAAGAACTAGAGAGTTCTTGAGGTGGACTCCGCCAACATTCTTCACACATATCATTATGGCAAGGACAAGTGCAATCAACTTCCACATCTTGCACTAGTTCAAGGAGTCACAAACCCTCATGTTGGTAAGGCAAGGGACAAGGTAACCTAATGATTTCATGGACATCATCTTGTGTGTGCATCACTCTATGTCTACGGATATTCTTGTTTGTTCCTTGTGGGACTAACCCATGTAGGCTAGTTGAAAGTGCAACTCACTCCAAAGGATTGCTCCAATTGATCTACATCAACATTGAGCATCCACATCTTCAACACCTACATGAAGTCATCATCGACAAAACCCAAGGTTATTTCATCCCTCTAAGGGGGGATCTCACATCTAGGGGGAGCTTAACTCTAAGAATTGAGTCAAAGCAACTCTAATGGTGTGAACACATCAATGCATTATGTAAAAGTGCTAACCCCACTTGAGCTTAAACGATGAGTATGACCTATGATCAAATGTTTATCATTTGTCTCCTAAGTCAATATACTCATATATAGATGACCTAGTCATCGCCAATTCTTTGATAGATGCTAGAATTGGTTGTGCATGCGTTGACACATATTTCATTTGCCATCTTTTTGTGTGAGCATGTTGGTGCATATTTTACTCATTCAAGTACATCCACTTGTTGTTTTGATTGTTTGGTTCTTTCTTCTTTTGGCCAAGTGGATGGACAAGAATGCCTAAGAACTTTCTCTATCTATCTATGTTTTTCTCGTCTCAAACTCTATTCATGCTACATCACAAAATTTGATCAAGTCAGATTCGAACCACTCTGTGTGAGGAGCACTCGGAGTCCCCGATTCGTCATAGACTTAAACTTCCAAAACATCTTTGTGATTCTCGGTCTGACCGATTCCTCCATTTTGGTCCTACCGAGATCACTAAGTCGATCTAGGTTTTTAATCTCGGTGCAACCTATTTGAACTTTTCGGTCACACCGAGTTGCTGTAACTGTACACAGTTATGCATCTCGGTGCCACCAAGTTGTTCCACTCGGTCACACCGACAGGGTCGGGCTATATATAGTCACGGGCAAAAATTTGGAAATTTCTCCGAACCCCTTCGCCCGCGCAATAGCTTGCTCTGCCTCCAAGGTCTCCAGATCATCTCCTCGTCGTCAGCCGCCTCCTGTCGCTGGTCTCCGCCGCCGTCAACGGAATTCAACCCTGCCGTTGCCGCTGTAGCGAGTTCATAGCCGAGCTAGGGTATGGACTCGATCAGAGTGCTATCCTCGTCCGATTCCTAGCACATTGTGTTCTTATTGATTCTTGCCACGATTGAAACACTCCTATCCAGTCAATGCAATCCGTAGATTAGATGAGATTTGAAAATTTAGGGTTAGGTTTCCACCGAAACCATCTCGGACCCACCGAGTTGAAAAACTCGGTCCCACCGATTTGGCTTATGCCATTGCACTAGTAACTCTCGGTCTGACCGAGAATTGCTAATCGGTGCGACCGATTTTAGGACTTTGTGAAACCCTAGCAGTCTCGGTGCCACCGAACTGTGACTCGGTCCAACCGAGTTCATCAGTTTAGCTTCCAAAACTGCTTCGTTATCACCGAGTTTGAAAATCGGTTGATCCGAAATGCTTTCTGTGGATAACTAAAACTGAATTTTTGAATCATTCTTTTGCAAAAATCTCTGCATTTTGTGATGCTCATCCACTCTATCTCATCTATAACTCTTCATAGGGTCAGCAGTCAGTGTTTGCAGCATGTCAGACCAGAGTGATAGTCAGAACAGGTCAGCAGGGAAGATTGACATGAGTGAGGGCACTAGTCCCTCCAGCTCTTCAGATGAAGGCAGCAGGAGCACTCCTAGCAACCTGCCTAAGGCTGCTACCAGGCAAAGGGAGAAGAAAACTTCAGACTCTGAAGATGAGGATTATAGAGAAGAAGAAGATGAGGCTACCTCCAAGAAAGTAGTACTCAAAAAGGAGTATGGCTCAGCAAAGCATACAAAGCCAGGCATGAAGATTAAAAGGCCTGCAGGAAGACAACCAATGTCCAAAGCCAAAATCTCAACTCAACAACCTGAGAAGCCTGATCCCAAAGAGCCAGCTGCTGCTGAAGGAAAGAAAAGGAAGGAAAGGGTCAAGAAGACCATGGCCAGAGTTGTTGGTCAACCTTCCATGATGGAAGATGAAGAAGAGCTTGCTGCACCAGCACCAAAGGCACCAAATCTTATGGGTGATGCTACTAGATCAGGGGCTGCAACATCTAAGCCCAAGGAAGCACCCAAAGCTGCCCCCAAGGCCAAGTCTTCACCAAAGAGGAATACCAGGAGTATTCCAATTCTTTGAGAAGAACAAGGCCCCAAAGCACTCGAGGTTCTTGAGGAGGAAGATGAAGAAGGACAAGTTCTGAGGAAGCTCAAGCCCAAGATACAAGACCACAATGATGCCCATCCTGTGGCTGAGGACATGAACATCAGAAAAGATTCAGGGTTGAGGCTATGGAGGTTGGCAGATCCATATGCCACAAGGAGAAGGACTGCTGTTGATTACATCTTCCATTCAAAGGAACAGCAGGACTTCTATGAGACAATCTTGTTGGACAAGAAGCCCATTGTGTGTGATATGAGGTGGGTTGACTGGACCTACATGAAGGAAAATGAAGAGCACTATCCTGGAGTGCAAGACAGTTTTGTTGCTTGTGGAGTTGCAGATTTTGTTGGGCAAAAGCTCACAAACTGGAATGATGAACTTATCATGCAATTCTACTCCACAGCACACTTCTATCCAGATGGGAGGATAGTTTGGATGTCTGAAGGTACAAGGTACCAGTCAACTATTGAGGAGTGGGCAAAACTGATAAATGCCCCAAAGGAAAATGATGATAACCTGGATGTATATGCCAAGAAGAAAATGGGACACAATACCATGGCACATATGTACAAGGAGATCCCAGACAAAGCCCTAGAGACTTTCTCTTTTGGATCAGTCCACTTTCTTCTGTCAGGGCTGCCTACAATCAATTGGATCCTAAGGCACACTCTATTGCCTAAGTCAGGTGACCACAACATGATCAGAGGGCATGCAATCAATATGTTGCATTTATTTGATGTGCCTCAGAAATTCAAGGTCATGAGCCTTATAGTTGAAACCATTAAGAGGACTACAACAGATCATAAGTGGAGTTGTGGATATGCCCCTCAGATTCAGGAGTTGATTAACTCAAAGATGGGCACAGGCCAATATCTATTGGATAAGGAACATTTTCCACTTTATCCAGACTTTGAGGACAATGAGGTTGTCATGAATGAGAATGATCCATCATCAGTTCAAGCTCAAGAGAAGAAGGAGAAGGCAAGGAAGGAGAAGGCTGCCAAGATGCCAACTCAAGAGGAGGCATCTGAGTATTTCTTGAAGAACAAGCAGGAGCAGCTTGGTTAGTTGATAGCATCATCTCTGAGGATTGAGAAGGGATTGGCCACCCTCACTCAAAATCAGGAGAGCTTGGAAAGATTCATGGAAAAAAAATTCTATGATCTAGATGTCAAAGTAACTGAGATTCAGTCAATTGTGGAGCAGCTGCAGGATGACATGCAGGAGAGGAAGGGCAAGACTACCACAAATGTATTTGCCAGAGTGCCTAGAGCTCAGAGATCAGATGCAGTGCCAGTGCCAGACAGTAGAGCAACATCATGTGCACCTGCTACAGCTCCTACAACTCCAGTGCAACCAGCTCCAGCACCAACTCCTCTAGCTCCCTCTACATCAACTGAAGTCTTCGTCCAAGGAGCCATCTCTACACCACCACCTGAAGATCAAGCCTGAGAGTCGATCTAGCACTATGCATTTTCTATGAACTTTTTGGTAACTTGTTGCCAAAGGGGGAGAAAAATGTATAGATCATAGGCTTCGAGAGAGAGAGTGTTGCTTTTGTTCTCTCTTGCTTTGGTGGTTTTAAACTTGTTTGCTTTTGATTGCTTGAGATACTGTGCTATTCTTGTGAGACATTGATGATCATGTGTTTGATCGTAAGCTACACTTATGCATGTTTGATGATATTATCCTATCTATCCTATGTGATCATTCACCTTGCTTGGTGATGAGTGCATGTATTGAATATTTATCATTTTGAGCGCTCCACCAAGATTTATGTGACATGGAAGAGTAACCCATGAGCCTAATTCCTTGTGCATTTGCAGTCCAAAGCAAATCTTAAACTATGCACAAATTTAGGGGGAGCTCTTGCTTATCACATACTTCTCAAAGAGACAATGTTTTTCAGTCTTATTATCATTTGTCGAAGCTTTGATCTATATGTTGTCATCAATTACCAAAAAGGGGGAGACTGAAAGTGCAACTATCCCTAGGTGGTTTTGGTAATTCATAACAACATATAGCTGATTGAGCTAATGCTATTCCAAGACTATTATTTCAGGAAAGCACAATGAATGGAATGGCATGGATGATGAAAGTGGATCCCTCAAAATACTAAGGACAAAGGATTGGCTCAAGCTCAAAAGCTCAAGACTCTTCATTTTACATTTTAGTGGTCCAAGATCACATTGAGTCTATAGGAAAAGCCAATACTATCAAGGAGGGATGAGGTGTTGCTTAATGAGCCTCTTGCTTCATGTGCTTAGTGATATGCTCCAAAACCCTCAGCTACTTTCTCACAATCCACAAATGACCTAAACCTAAAGCCAAAATCGGTCACACCGATTCTTCCTACCCGACGCCACCGATTTCAAAAGTCATAGCCACTGCCACAAACCCTAGGCAAATCGGTCCTACCAATAGGGATCTCGGAACCACCGAGATGGGATTGTAATCTCTCTGTTTCCCTTCGTAACGTTTCGGTCTAATCGAAGTGAGCGATCGGTCCCACCGATATTGCAATGTAAACTCTCTGTTTCCCTTTTGTAACATTTCGGTCTCACCGAAAAGAGCAAATCGGTCCCACCGAGTTTACCTGACCAACTCTTTGGAAAGATTATTACCAAAATCGGTCTCACCGAGTTTGTGTAATCGGTCTTACCGAGATTACGTTATGCCCTAACCCTAACGAATCGGTCTCACCGAGTTGCATGTCGATCCACGAAAATCACTAACGGTCACTTGGTTTACTAAATCGGTCCGACCTAGTCTGTTGAATCGGTCCCACCGAGTTTGGTAAATTTTGTGTAACGGTTAGATTTTGTGTGGAGGCTATATATACCCCTCCACTTCCTCTTCATTCGTGAAGAGAGTTGTCGGGGAAGCTGACCGTAACCCACGAACACCTATGGGACCGGCGGACCGAGTCCCTTTTGGTTCGGTGGGGGGCTGAGATTGCACGAAGAGCAGATCGAGCGATGCACACGAGCAGTTTACCCAGCTTGAGCTCCCGGAGATAATACTCCTCTGCTGCTTGTCGATTATCTTGTGTTCTTGCTAGGGAGCACGAGAGCTACAAAACCTAGCTTGAGTGTTTACGGTATCGAATGAGTGAACCCCTCTCGTTGCATGGGTCTCCTTTTATAGGCTCAAGGGATCACCAACAGGTGGCAGCGTAGACAAGGGCAAAATGGGAAAATGAGTTGCGGTTGGTACAACTACTTTGTACAGTGTATTCTACCTAACTCTGACGGCAAGGCAAAAAAGCATTAAATGCCCGTCCATGTCGCCTAAACAGTGCAGAAAGGGACCATCAGGGGCGCCACCGCATGCCACGATGGCACCCCTGTCAGCGCCGCTTATCGCTGCTCTCCGCTGGCTGCACAGCCTCTCAACACGCACGCATGGAATGGTCTTATGGCAACACGTTGGTGGATGAGTTGGAGCGGAGATGAAGAGAGGTTGCCTGCCGCGGCAAGCGCCTTGCCGCGGCTAAATCCTTTTCACGCCCGGAAGCTTGTCGCTCAACGAGCCTTCCCGGCAAGCTCCTCTTGTCGGGGTCTTGTCTTCTGCGTGCCTTGAGTGGCCTTCCCGGCAAGCTCCTCTTGCCGGGGCCTTGTCTTCTTGGCTTATATACTTTGTTCTTGAATGGTTTCGAAGGAACCATGGAGGACCTTGGCGGTCACTAGGCAAGCCTCGCCGCAGGGTGCTACAACTGCCCGTGCACGAGTTCGGGATACTAGGGTAACCCTACTCTAGTACACCGGCAGAGAGCCCGGGCTGGGCCACCTGCAGTGCGGCGCTGTTGGGCGGACCCAAAAGCGAGGCACGCAGGCACGCGCGGCCTAGATCACGCCGTGGCGGCTCCAGAGCCACCACGTCCCCCACTTAACAGCCGCGTCGAGCGTGGCGTCGTGGGGAGATCGTGGGGCTTTCTTTAATGGAAAAGCGGGCGTCCGCCCCTCTCCTCCTTATAAACAGGGAAAACAGGGGCAGGTCGCCCACCTCGCCATTCGCTGTCCCATCTTGAAAACCACCGTCGCTCCCCCCTTCTTCTATTGCGGGCTCTGCCCGCCCTTCTCTGAGTTCTTTTGTGATATCATGAACACCTACGGGTTTCGCCTCCTTGATTTCACCCCCAGCGCTGTTACGACCATGGCGGTTTCGCACACCTCTGCGAAAACTTTGTGGAGTCCACCCAAGCGTAGCCCTTTTCGCCACTTCTTCATGCCCAGCGTCGAGAGAGAGAGCCACTTGCGGAGGGATTGCTTGGATCTCCGGGATCGACAAGAAAGAATCCTATATGGAAGGAGAGCTCCGCGGCAAGTGGGAGGAGTGGAGAGCCGATTGGTGTTGGATCGTTGAGGAGAACCCGCAGCCCTTCACTGCTGGCGCCAAACTCCAATAGTCTTGCGGCAGCGATTGGAACAACTTGGCGCGGAAGATGCTAGGTTGAAGATTGCCGTGACCTGGTCCTGCGCCTCGGGTTTGCGGACTCACTTTGTAGGCGCGGTTGGCGCGAATTTAGTTCGCCGCCGCGCCATCCCTTGCGGGAGAGGAGGAGACCTGCTTGGGAGTTCCAAAACCTGGCGGATATCATGAGGTTGCGCCCGGGCCTCAACTGGAATTTCACCGTCTTGGAGTTGGATGCAATGCTTCTGGAGTTGTTCAAGCATGACCCTGATCACCCCGAATGGTTCATGTTGCCAAGGGGAGTCGTTCCTTTGTGCAACAATTCTTCGCTCGACCGCATCCGCGCCATGATGCCCTTGTGCGATTCACATGGGATCGTTCCAACCTGGCAAGAGCCTGCGGACGACGTCGTGCAGCAGTTCTTCGATAGCTTGGAAGAAGTGCCGATCCGCCCCGACGAGCAGAAGTGGCTCACCCATGACACCACCGATGCGAGATGCGATGCATTGCCACCAGGTTGTAGGAGGCGGCAGCAGCTGCTGCCACTGGCGGTCGGGTTCACCGTGGAGGAGGCGAGAGGCAGCGAGGCGGCAAGCATTGCCGATCGAGAGGAGCTTGCGGCGAGGAGGAGCAGGCCGAGCCCGGTTGAGCCGAGCAAGTCCGCCGGCGCCTCCTCCACACCTTCAAGTAGCTTGCCGCGAGCGAGCCCGCACCCCACCAAGAAGGCGTCTCCACAAGGCGGGGAAGTGGCGGGCGGCGGGCGGGCCAACAGCCGCAGCGCCGTGCGTGCAGCTCCACCGTGGCAAGCATTGCAGCAGGCGCGCCCTACTTGCTGCAACAAGCGAGGCGGGATCCTCTCAGGCCACCGCTGCCACCCCCGCCAAGCGGTCAAGAGAGCCCACTCCTCCGCCTCTTCGCACCGGAGGCGAGCCGGAATTTGATCTCTCCGCGCTCAGCTCCGATGAGGAAGAAGAAGAAGAGTAAGTCTCTATGCTGTGCTTGTATTTCTTCAATTTGGTTGCTTTGTCTTGTATCTGATTTGCTTCATTCTGAACTCTTTCCTTTTTCAGGACGCTGGCTCAGAGAGCGTCGAAGAGAGCCAAGACCCCGGTGGTTGTCATCGAAGACGATCCCCCCGCAGCAACAGGAGGCGCGTCTGAGACCCCCTTGTCGGACCCGACAACCCTTCCTCAAAGCAGCCCCCAGCACAGCCCCCAGCGTAAGTTTATTGTTTACTTCTTACGGTTAGGCCTACATGGGTGATCCTCTTTTGCTAATATCCGACTTGTTGATTTGTGTAGGAGCAGAGCAGCCTCATCAGGAGTGCCCGGAAGCCGCTCCTGAAATTCCTTCTGCTTCAACTACGCCGCCAAGGGAGAATTCTCCGGCAAGGGAGCGGTCTCCGGCAAGGGAGACTTCTCCGCCAAGGGACATCACCAGCGATCCTTCGGTGGTCGAGACCATGGCTGCCGATCCCATCGCAGGTAATCTTCTTGCTTGAAAATTTCCCTTGGGTTCTTTTTCTTCTGTTTTTCTTTTCGAACATTTGCTTGACTGTTATTTCTTTTTCTGATCGTCAGATCCATCTGCCGGAGAGCCGATGGAGACTGAGGTCGCCGGCGAGGAGGACGCGCGCGGCGACACTGACGACGTCACCGCCATGGAGGAAGAGGCTGGCGCCGATGGGTCCGCCGGCGAAGAGGCCGCCAAGGCTGCCGCCGCAAAGGCTGGCGAGGGTGCAGCGATCGTCTTGGCGACCACGAGGCCGCGAGAGCGCCAGCGCTACACGACCGCCGATCCCTCCGCCACCGATGCAGCGTCGAGCTCGAAGAGCCCCAGCCAGCGCCTATCTAAAGGCGGCGGCGGCGTCTTCATCAAGCTCCCCAGGCGTCGAGCTCCAGGCGCCGGTCGAAGGGGAGACCTTTGACGAAGAGCTTCGCCTCCGCTGGGCTGTCGCTGGTTGTGCGCCAAGCAGCAGCAGCGGCGAAGTCGAGGAGGAGCAGCTGCTTGAAAAAGCTGTTGTCGCTCTACCGCGCCCGACAAGCCAAGCTGGAGTCCCGGAAGCACTTGTCGCGAGGGCGGAGCAGACATGGAGAAGCGCGAAGAGCTCCGGTCGCCAACCAAGAAGCTCTCCGGGACGTGGCAGAAGAGCGGGGGCGACTCGCTGAAGAGCGCACAGCCTTCATCCTTGAGAAGGCTGAGGTCGAGGAGCAGCAACGGCTTGCCGGCGAGAAGCTATCTGCGCAAGAAAGCGAGCTGGCGCAGCGGAAGATCAACCTTGACAGCTATGAGGAAGAGCTTGCCACGCGCGAGCAATCACTTGGCGGAGCTCTCAAGGAAGCAAAGGACGCTGCCGCAGCTGCCGAGGCCGCCAAGGAGTTGGAGACAAAAGTGACGCAGCTAGAGGCTAGTCTGCGAAAAAAGCGGCGAAGAGCTCGCCACCGAAGCACTGGCGAGAAGGGCGCCTACACTCTCGGCGAGTTGCAGGGCCGTCTCGTTTAGAGGATCAAAACTCGATGCCGCCAAGGACTCCAAGGCAGATCTTGAGCTGAAGCTGACCACCACGATGGAGGCGCTGGATGGCGCCAAGGAGCGGAGGTGGCCTGTTGGAGATGAGCAAGACCAGCGAGGAGCTGCTGGCGAGTGCCATGACCGCCAGAACACCTTGGAGAGAGCGTGATGCCTTTGGGCGGAGGGTCTTGTGGATCTGCCGCCGCCATCGACAAGGAGCTGATGGAGCTGGGGATGGTGGACCTTGGGTACTCCTCCGAGGCGCCTCAACCCAGCGCCAAGCTCAGCTGTTCCTCAAGGCGTGGTGGCGGCTCTCCAGTGACTCCGGAAGAGATCCCGAAGCAGCTGGCCGAGGAACCGCGCGGATCTCGCAGGAGACCTCGGAAGGTGTTGATGAAGGTGGCCTTCCGCAATCCAGGCCTCAACCTCAACAGCGTCCTCAGATCCTTGCCGCCAGATGCTGATGTGGGGCGCTCAAAGCCCTTGTCGCACCCATTGTGGACAAGGTGGGCAAGATCAAGCGGGTTGATGGCGACCGCGTGAGACTAGGCCGCCAATTTTATCTTTCCTTGTCGCTGCTGATCATGTTTAGGAGGACAATTCATTAGATCTGCGACAAGCTACTTTTGTAATATAACTCTATCTTAGGCAATGATTGCAATGTTATTTCCTTTACTTGATTCCTTCCTTTGTATGTTTGTGCCCTCGCTTTTAGGGAACTTGTCGTAGCGGCACCTTTGCATAGCGCTGAGTCTTGAACATCAGCAGCTTCTTTGGCGATGCCGCCTCCGACAAGCAACCTTATCGCAACTAGTTGCAGCTCACTTAAGTTGTTGGCGGACTCGAAACAAAGTAAGGCGCAAACTAGCTACGGGTTGGATCCTCCGCGCATGAGTTTTCCATACAAAGTACTATCGTTCAAGGAACATAACTTAAAATTTTAAAAACTGATTGCTCAGACTTTGGCAACTTAGCTTTTCTGTCGTTTGCTTCCCGGTAAGGCGAAACTTCCTCGAGCGACGCTTGGCGGCCCACACCATTATCTTCTCCTTCCCCCCTGGTTAACTTGTGCGCGAGGGAACCTTCCTTTCTTTGAGAAGAAAGAAGAGAAAATAAAGTTATGGAGCCTTGTGGCTCGTTATTGCTTACCGGGTGTGGATGCTGCACAAAATGTCAGATAACACAAGCAAACTGATTATGAAAGCATGAAATTGACAAGTTGCGTGCAACACATGAGCTTTACTGATGCACGGGGTCTGCCCCCGACTTTGTACAAAGGATTACATGCAACATGGGCAAGACTTGTACAAAAGGTGGTTGCCGGAACCGGTTCCGGCAACCGCTCCCTATGGGTAAAACTTACGAAGATGTTCAATGTTCCAGGAGTTGCTCACCGGAACGCCATCTTCGGTCTCAAGGCGGACAGCGCCAGGCCTAGTGACTCGTTTCACCCGATAAGGGCCTTCCCACTTCGGCGTCAACTTGTTGGAATTCTTGGCGGACTGAACTCACCGAAGAACAAGGTCGCCTTCCTCGAAACTTCGGCACTAACTGCGGCTATGGTAGCGGTGCAAAGCATCTTTGGTAACGAGCAGCTCGTCAATGACTGAAGACGGTCCTCCTCAAGGAGCAGCGCGTCATCTTGTCGCAGCTGCTCTTGCTCAACTCATCATAAGCGCAGTACTCGAGGTGACCCGTATCTGAGTTACGTGGGAGAACTGCCTCTGCTCCATAGACTAGAGCAAAAGGTGTCGGCGGTGGCTCGATTTGGCGTCGTCTGATCGACCAAAGAACCACCGGCAGCTCCTCAATCCGGTTTCTTCCGCACTTGTGCAGCACAGTCGAAAGTTCGGTCTTGAGCCCTCGCAGCACTTCAGCATTGCCCTCTCCGCTTGACCGTTGCTTCTCGGATGAGCAACAGAAGCGAAGCAGACCTTAGCGCCAAGATCTTGGACGTATTTCCTGAAAGTGCGGCTCGTGAATTGTGTGCCATTGTCGGTGATGACCCTGTTTGGAATCCCAAAGCGGCAAACAATCGACTGAAGAACTTGATTGCTTGACCGTCTTGTCACCTTCCTCCTGCCTCCACTTCCGGCCACTTTGTGAACTTGTCGATTACAGCGTACAAGTACTCAAAGCCCCGACAACTTCGGGGAAAGGGGCCGAGGATGTCGAGCCCCGGACCAAAAATGGCGAGGATAAAGGGATCGTCTGGAGAGCTTGAGCTGGCTGGTGTATCTGCTTGGAATGGGCCTGCACGCTTCACACTTGGTTAGTTGTGCGGTTGCATCTGGAGGGCTGTCGGCGGAAGAAACCTTGCCGAAAGCTTTGCGGCAAGTGCTCTTCGCCAATGTGGTGACCACATATGCCTCCGTGTATCTCTGCCAAGTAGCTTCATCCATCTTCCCGTAAATACACTTCAATTTCACACCGTTGAGTCTTCTTCTATCTGATGTCTTTGTCGACAAACTGGTACATACTTGACTGCCGGGCTACTCTCTCCGCTTCTTCTTGCTCTTGGGAAGTTCTCTGTCTCAAGGAAATGGACAATCTGCTGCGCCCATGTTGGAGCTTGCGGCTCGGCGACAAGGACTAAAGGCACATATGCTGCTGCGGGAACATCCGCTTCTCGGCAGAACCTGCGGTTCGGCGGAGCTTGATGTTCCCGGCAAGCTTGCGGAGTGAAGCTTGTCGGGGCGTCTGCTTCAACGAAACAAACCCTAGGGCTTGTCGGAGCAGACTGCTCCTCAGCACTCTTGGCGTTGATCCTGGGGACCTTTTCGGTTGCGGCTTCGGGAAGTTCTGTCGGAAAATAGTCGCCAGAAATCAACTTCCTCTTCTTGTTTTGTCCAGTTGATGGTGTTACGGTTGGTTGAGTCAGCTTGAGCACGAAGATTCCTGGTTCCATAGGTAACTTGAGTGCGGCGCACTTTGACAGGCCATCAGCAATATCATTCTGAGCTCTTGGAACATGTTCCATCTGTAGGCCGTCAAAGTGTTCTTCTAGCTTTCTCACTTCATCAACGTAGGCTTCCATCAACGGGCTCTGATAATCTTTGTTTACCTGGCGGACGACAAGCTGCGAGTCACCCCTGACAACGAGCTTCTTGATCCCAAGGTCTACCGCAATCCTGAGACCGGCAAGCAATCCTTCATACTCTGCTGTATTGTTTGTTGCTTGCTCCTTGGGAAAGTGCATTTGAACTATGTACTTGAGGTGTTCTCCGGTGGGTGCGATAAGCAACCTTGCCGGCACCGCGCTTTGCAGCGAGAAGGCACCATCAAAGTACATCAGCCATTCCTTGCTGCCTCCTTGGCGGGATGCTCGTCTCGAAATTTCTTCGTCTTGTGTTGGCGTCCATTCTGCTATGAACTCTGCCGATGCCTGCTTTGGATAGTTGAAGTGCTTTCAAACTTGAGGCCAAAGCTTGACAGTTCCAGTGCCCACTCGACAATCCTACCTTTGCTTCGGATTTTGCGATATTCTCTTGATGAAGCGAGTGACAAGCTGTGATCTCATGTGCTTGGAAGTAATGGCGCAGCTTTCTCGAGGCCATGAGGAGACCGAAAAGCAGTTTCTGAACACCAGAGTACCTTGACCTAGCCCCCTGAAGAAGGGAACTGACAAAGTAAACTGGGCGCTGCACCATCCTTTTCAGTACCTTCTCGCAATCCTGTGCAGATCCGTCTTTATCGGGACGAGCTTGCGGTGAAGCCCCCTGCTTGTCGCTGGATGCATCTTCCTTGGTTGCCGGCTCATCATCTGCCTCCCTTTCCGCTACTAACGCAGCACTAACCACTTGATTGGTTGCCGCTATATATAGCAGCAACTTCTCTTGTGGCCTAGGTGCGACAAGTATTGGAGTAGAGGATAGGTACCTCTTTAAGTCTGCAGCGCAGCCTCCGCTTCGAGTCCATTTCATTGGACCTGCTTTTTCAAAATCTTGAAAAATGGCAGGCGCGCTCGATGAACCTAGAGATAAACCTCTGAGAGCAGCCACATAACCGCAAGTCTTCGTACATCCTTGGCGCTTTGGTGCTTCAATCTGCTCAATGGCCTTGATCTTGTCGGGATTGGCTTCAATTCCCCGCTGAGACACGAAGAACCTGAGAAGCTTGCCGGAAGGGACTCCGAACACGCACTTCTCGGGGTTGAGCTTGAGGTTGATCTTGCGCAGATTTGCAAAGGTCTCATCTAAATCTTGAACCAGAGTTGCTTTGTCCTTGCTCTTGACCACTATGTCATCCATGTAGGCTTCTACATTTCTGTGCATTTGCGGCTGAAAAGCGTCATGGACTACTCTTGCAAACGTTGAACTAGCATTCTTTAGCCCAAAAGGCATCCGTACAAAACAGTAGGTGCCCCATGTGGTGATGAATGCGGTTTTCTCTTCATCCTCTTCTGCCATGAAGATCTGATGATATCCTGAATATGCATCAAGAAATGAAAGCAAAATCACATCCAGTAGTGGAGTCAACAATCTGGTCGATCTTGGCGGCAAGGGAAATGGGTCTTTGGGACAAGCTTTATTAACATCTGTGAAGTCAATACAAAGTCTCCATTTCCCATTTGCCTTCTGAACAACTACTGAGATTGGCCAACCACGTAGGATGGAGCACTCCTCGACAAGGCCTGCTGCTTCCAACTTCTTGATCTCTTCGCAATGAACTCTTGGCGCTCCACCGCTGCTTCGACTTTACGCTTGATGGGCGCGCGCGAGGACATACAGCTAAGTGGTGCTCAATTACCTTCACAGGAACACGGGGATGTCGGACGGTTGCCATGCAAACACGTCGGCGTTCGCCCAGAGAAAGCAACGGCGTGCCTTCCTATTTAGGGTCGAGAGTGGCACCGATGGTGAAGGTACCACCGGTGCCGTCCTCCTTAGCGGGCACCTTCTTGGTCTTGGTGGAGCTGCCATCATCTTCTTGCACTTGCGGTGGAGCTCGATGGTGCGTCCTCGATGGTAGCGCAGCACTCAAGAGGTGCGTTTGCGGAGTGGGCATCGAGCTCTTGCGGACTTGGTCTTCTTCTTCCCTCAGGAGCTTCATCGGCAAGTGATTTGCTATCTGTCGCAGCTGCTGCCTCCCGGTAAATCTTGTCGGCGCAGATAAGAGCATCTTTCTTGTCGCCATGAACAGAAATGACACTTATCGGGCCTGGCATCTTGAGTAAGTTGTATGCATGATGAGAGGCTGCCATGAACTTGGCGAGTGCTGGACGGCCAAGTATCCCATTATAAGGCAATGGAAAATCAGCAACATCGAACGTGACCCTCTCAGTCCTGAAGTTTAGCTCGCTGCCAAATGTTACCGGCAACGTGATCTTCCCCTTCGGCTTGCTCCTTCCCGGATTGATTCCTTGGAATGTGCCAGTCTCTTCGAGCTCGCTGTTAGGGATTTGAAGCTTCTGGAGCACTGTGGAGGAGATCAGGTTTAAGTCGGCCCCGCCGTCAACTAGCATCTTGGTGACCTTGAGGTTGCGTATAGTTGGTGAGACCAACATCGGCAAGCACCCGACCGCAGTTATGCGATCAGGGTGGTCCTCAATATCAAAGATGATAGGCGTGCTGGACCACTTCAGAGGTTTGTGTGACTCTACGGATGGTTCCGCTGCATTAACTTCCCGCATCCATTGCTTGAGTTTGCGGTGTGAAGTATGCAGAGAAGCACCGCCGTCAACGCAGAGGACCTCTGTTGCTTTCTGAAACTCCTGCTCATCGGTCTCATCATCTTCCATATCTTCTCCGTCGTCGTCGTCTTCATCCTTGTCTCGGCCGCGGGGAGGTCTGTCTCCTTGCCGCTGCTTGGCCTTGCCGCGGCGTCCTCCCCGTTCGGGTTGCTTCTTGCTAACTCCCCCAGTACCTTCCTGGGCCTTCTCCTTGTCGGGCCGCTCGTACTCAGCCTTCTGCTGTTCAGCAAGCTGCTCGACCTTCTTGCAGCTCTGGAGGTCATGGCCCTTGGTACGGTGGATCTTGCAGTACTGTTTGTTGGAGCTGTCCTGCTTGTCGGCGGCCGCCACAGCTTGGCGGTCGGTGTCAGCGGCAATCTCCTTGCTAGAGCCACCAACCTTGGCTTTCTTGGCGGCACCACCGTTGCCGGACTGCTCGGCAACTAGCACTTCTTTGCCCTTCTTCTTTCTGTTGTTCCGCCGCCGGCTCTTTTTCGCCGGGGCGGTCTCATCACTATCAGATCCTGCTTCTGCATTCTCTCCTGGTAGTCTTCTTCCTTCCTCAGCACGTGCACACTTGTCGGCCAAGGCATACAGCTCACTGACGTCCTTGACTTTGCACATCGCCATCTCCTCCCTCATCCTGCGGTTCGCATGTTACGATGAAACGCGCGCGATCACCATGATAGGGTGGACATCGGGATGTTGTAGTGCACGGCTGAATCTCTGGATGAACTTGCGCAGGACTCTCCTTCCTTCGGGCGAGCAGATGAAGGTCGCTCTCTTAGCCATGAGGCTTGTGGCGCCCGTGAAGGCGCCGACAAACCGATGGCATAGATCTGCCCAAGAGGATATGGATCCGTCCGGCAAGTGCATGAGCCAAGATCGACATTGGGCTTGATACCAGCGGGGAAGTAGTTGGCGAGGATCTTGTCGTCTCGTCCCCAAAGCAGCCTGCACCGCGATGGTGTAGATCTTTGAGGAACTCCGACGGATGTGTCCTACCATCGTACTTCTCCGCACGTCGGCTTGAATTCTTCTTCTGGGCCACCGACTTGCCACAGCTCACGAGTGAACACAGGGCAACCTACGCGTCGGCAAGTCACCTGGTTCCCCGGGCGCATGCATATCGACGGAGGGCCCAGCGCTAGTCGGATTGACGTCGCGCTTCTCTTGGCGCTTCGATGCGAGTTCGGCGTCTTCTTGTTGTCGTTCTTGAAGAACTTGGCGCTGATCACGGCGAGCTCGTGGATCCGATGGCGCGTGGAGTCGCTGTCGAGGTGGATCCGCCGAGTTGGTGATCTTGGCCTTCGGATGGAGAGTGCATGGTGGTTGCACCCCATAGGTTTAAATCGCCATGACTCGTGCCTTGTCGTCTCGCCGTGGCAAGGATGCGTTGGTTGCGCGAATATCGCCGTTGGCAAAGCCGATGAGACTCTGGATGGTGGCCCTCCATTCGTCGACCTTGTCGGCTGTTGGAGGGTAGTCTAGAAGCAGTTGAGCTCTTGCCAAGGCTTCTGCTGGAGTGGTGGGTGGCAACGGCGTACGGTGCAAGGAGCGGGATATGCTCGGACTTCTAACTAAGTTAGAAGGAGCAGCATCCCGTCCAGGCGATCGTACCCCTCTCGTGCCAGCATGCTGGTGTGCACGCTGGTCTTGAGGGCTTCGCGATCCTCCAGCTCGGTCTTGATCCGACGAGCGTATGGTATTATGAATACCATGACGCTGTCGGTCCCGCGCCTCCTGAGATGGGCGCGGTACGTGTACGGACGCCGAGGTCTGCGCGGCCTTGTCCTTGACTTGGCAGCGTCATGGCGCCCTCGTCGTCGCCCGTTAAATCGCCAGCGTCTACCCGCCATCCGTTTGCTCCGGTGGTGGCGGGATCGGCGTGGGCGGCTCCACCGCCGCCAAGCCTTCTTCTTGGTGGCATGTCGATGAAGATGTTGACGATGTTGCTCGTGTGAGCGCCGGATCAGGTCCACACAACCTCGGCGCCCCTACAGCGCGCCAAAGATGTCGGGAAGCTGATCGTAACCCACGAACACCTATGGGACCGGCGGACCGAGTCCCTTTTGGTTCGGTAGGGGCGGAGATTGCACGAAGAAGCGGATCGGCGATGCACACGAGCAGTTTACCCAGCCGGAGCTCCCGGAGAGATAATACTCCTCTGCTGCTTGTCTGATTATCTTGTGTTCTTGCTAGGGAGCACAGAGAGCTACAAAACCTAGCTTGAGTGTTCCTGGTCTCGAATGAGTCGAACCCCCTCTATGTTGCGCATGGGTCTCATTTTATAGGCTCAAGGGATCACCAACAGGTGGCAACGTAGACAAGGGCAAAATGGGAAAATGAGTTGCGGTTGGTACAGCTACTTTGTACAGTGTATTCTATCTAACTCTGACGGCAAGGGACAAAAGCATTAAATGCCCATCCATGTCGCCTAAACAGTGCAGAAAGGGACCGTAAGGGGCGCCACCGCATGCCACGATGGCACCCCTGTCAGCGCCGCTTATCGCTGCTCTCCGCTGGCTGCACAGCCTCTCGACACGCGCGCATGGAATGGTCTCATGGCGACACGTTGGTGGATGAGTTGGAGCGGAGATGAAGAGAGGTTACCTGCCACGGCAAGCGCCTTGCCGCGGCTAAATCCTTGTCGCGCCCGGAAGCTTGCCGCTCACCGAGCCTTCCCGGCAAGCTCCTCTTGCCGGGGTCTTGTCTTCTGCGTGCCTTGAGTGGCCTTCCCGGCAAGCTCCTCTTGCCGGGGCCTTGTCTTCTTGGCTTAAATACTTTGTTCTTGAATGGTTCCGAAGGAACCATGGAGGACCTTGGCGGTCACTAGGAAAGCCTCTCCGCGGGGTACCCCTACTCTAGTACGCCGACAAGAGCCATCAGACTGAACCTACACTTCCAACTTACCATTTCTGAGAAAGAACTACCTACTCATGTGTTCAGCCAACATATTCCATTCCTACCATATGAATCTTGATCTCTAGACTTCCCCAAGTGGCTTTCCACTCAAACCCTCTTTCCACCATATCCAAATCCTATGAGAGAGAGTTGAGTGTTGGGGAGACTATCATTTAAAGCACAAGAGCAAGGAGTTCATCATCAACACACCATTTGTTACTTCTTGGAGAGTGGTGTCTCCTAGATTGGCTAGGTGTCACTTGGGAGCCTCCGACAAGATTGTGGAGTTGAACCAAGGAGTTTGTAAGGGCAAGGAGATCGCCTACTTCGTGAAGATCTTGAAGATCTACCGCTAGTGAGGCAAGTCCTTCGTGGGCGACGACCATGGTGGGATAGACAAGGTTGCTTCTTCGTGGACCCTTCATGGGTGGAGCCCTCCGTGGACTCGCGCAACCGTTACCCTTCTTGGGTTGAAGTCTCCATCAACGTGGAGGTACGATAGCACCACCTATCGGAACCACGCCAAAAACATCCGTGTCTCCAATCGCGTTTGAATCCTCCAAACCCTTCCCTTTACTTTCTTGCAAGTTGCATGCTTTAATTTCCGCTTCCTATATACTCTTTGCATGCTTGCTTGACTTGTCCAAAGATAGCTAAAATCTGTCAAACTCTAAAATTGGGAAAAGGTTAAGTTTTTAATTGGTCAAGTAATCTAATCACCCCCCCCCCTCTAGACATAGTTCAAGGTCCTACAAGTGGTATCAGAGCTTTAATCTCCATTTGCTTTGATTTCCATAGCTTTTGGTGGTCATAGCCTTGGTTTCACAACCTAGGAGAGTATGGCGTCTAGTGAGGGAAATTATCACCGTAGAGGTCCTTACTTTGGTGGTACAAACTTTGCTAGTTGGAAGCATAAGATGAAAATGCATATTCTCGGACATAACCCCGCCGTTTGGGCAATTATTTGTATTGGCTTGCAAGGTGAATTCTTTGATGGGAGAGAGCCGAACCGTGAAGCTAATGCGGAAGAATTGAAGATGTTGAAATACAACGCTCAAGCTTGTGATATCATCTTCAACTGATTGTGCCCCGAAGAATTCAACAAAATCAGCCGTCTTGAGAATGCAAAAGAAATTTGGGATACTTTGATTGATATGCATGAAGGTACCGAATCCCTCAAGGAATCCAAGTTGGATGTGCTCCAAAGTCAGCTTGACAAGTTCAAAATGAAGGATGGTGAAGGTGTCGCAGAAATGTACTCTAGGCTCGCTCTTATTACAAATGAGATTGCCGGCTTAGGGAGTGAAGAGATGACCGACAGATTCATTATCAAGAAGATCCTAAGAGCATTGGATGGAAAGTATGATACCGTGTGCACATTGATCCAAATGATGCCAAACTACAAAGATCTCAAGCCAACGGAAGTCATTGGAAGAATTGTTGCTCATGAGATGTCACTCAAGGATAAGGAGGAACTTCACAACAAGTCAAGTGGTGCTTACAAATCCTCAAGTGAAGCCCCCACATCATCAAGTGAGACACAAACCTTCAATGAAGAATTGAGCTTAATGGTGAAGAACTTCAACAAATTCTACAAGAGTAGAAGCAAAGAAAGAAGCTCCAAGTCAAGGACTTACCATGACAAAAGATCTTCTAGTCGAGAGTGCAATTGCTACAATTGTGGGAGGCCTGGACACTGTTCCAATGAGTGTACGGCACCCTACAAAAGAAGATAAGATTCTCCAAGAAGAAGAAGCAAAAGAGAAGAATCACCACCAAGATAGAGAAGGAGTAGAGATGATCGTTATGAACGAAGACCCTCACGGAGAAGCAAGGATTCGGAAAGGAAGGACAAGTCATCAAAGAGCTACACAAAACTAAGACATCAAGCTCATGTTGGTGAATGGATATCCGAGTCCGACTCCGACAAACACTCCGAGAGAAGCTATCACTCTGACTCCGAATATACTCAAGATGAAGGTGTTGCTGGTCTAGCACTTGGGTCAACCAACTCCTACGACATATTTGATTCACCAAATGAAGGAATTGAAAGATGCTTCATGGACAAAGGTCCAAAGGTAACACATCCTGAGTATGTTGATTTCAATAGTGATGAAGATGACTTGCTTGTGGATGATGATTTACTTGTTGACAACTCTAGTGATGAATACTATGATGAAACGTCAATTAATCATGCTAATCAAGATAAAACGGATGACAATGATAAGGAGAAGATTAAGCTTCTATCTAAAGAACTAAACACTCCTAAGTTGGCTCATGAAACTATCTTCGAAGATCATCGAGAACATTTAAGGCCTCATGAGAAGTAACGCTATGAAAAGCTCAATCTTGAGCAAGAGCATGAGTTCTTAAAAGCAATCAGATGATCTCCGTAAGAAAAGTTCTTCTTACATTGCCAAGCGTTTAATCCTATCTACTTACATGCCTCAAGTCAAGTCTAGTAACAAGTACAAGAAAGATACTTCCTCTAGTAGTAACAATAATAATGTCAAATCCAATATTGTTGCTTCTTGTAGTTCTATTGATTCCACTAATGATTCTCTTAGCCAAGTTACACTTGAGCAAGAAAATAGCTTATTGAAGGGAATTATAGAGAAAGGTGTTTACAAGAGCCTTGCCGGGAGTAAGCAATTCGAGGAAATTGTACGCAAGAAAGTAAGACACCGGAAGAATCAAGGTGTTGGTTTTGAACGAAAGTTCAATGCCAATGGAGTTGAGTGGGAAGAAGATCAATACCCCAAGACGAAGTTTGTTCCTCAACAAGAGAAGTATGATCCTACTTCCTTCAAGGGAACACAAGCACAAGATGATCTTCCACCACAAGACCACAAGAACAAAGGCAAGGACAAGTTTCAAGAAGAAATTGATGCATTTGAAGAAGCACCTAAGGCCTCGTTCAAGTGGATTCCCAAGACTACTACAAGTTCTACTTCATCAAGTACAACTACATCTCTAAGGATTCCCATCAAGATGATGTGGATCCCGAAGAAGAAGAACTAGAGAGTTCTTGAGGGTGACTCCGCCAACATTCTTCACACATATCATTATGGCAAGGACAAGTTCAATCAACTTCCACATCTTGCACTAGTTCAAGGAGTCACAAACCCTCATGTTGGTAAGGCAACGGACAAGGTAACCTAATGATTTCATGGACATCATCTTGTGTGTGCATCACTCTATGTCTACGGATATTCTTGTTTGTTCCTTGTGGGACTAACCCATGTAGGCAAGTTGAAAGTGCAACTCACTCCAAAGGATTGCTCCAATTGATCTACATCAACATTGAGCATCCACATCTTCAACACCTACATGAAGTCATCATCGACAAAACCCAAGGTTAGTTCATCCTTCTAAGGGGGGATCTCACATCTAGGGCGAGCTTAACTCTAAGAATTGAGTCAAAGCAACTCTAATGGTGTGAACACATCAATGCATTATGTAAAAGTGCTAACCCCACTTGAGCTTAAACGATGAGTATGACCTATGATCAAATGTTTATCATTTGACTCCTTAGTCAATATACTCATATATAGATGACCTAGTCATCGCCAATTGTTTGATAGATGCTAGAATTGGTTGTGCATGCTTTGACACATATTTCATTTGCCATCTTTTTTGTGTGAGCATGTTGGTGCATATTTTACTCATTCATGGACATCCACTTGTTATTTTGATTGTTTGGTTCTTTCTTGTTTTGGACAAGTGGATGGACAAGAATGCCTAAGAACTTTCTCTAGCTATCTATGCTTTTCTCGTCACAAACTCTATTCATGCTACATCACAAAATTTATCAAGTCAGATTCAAACCACTCTGTGTGAGGAGCACTCGAGTCCCGATTCGTCATAGACTTAAACTTCCAAAACTTCTTTGTGATTCTCGGTCGACCGATTCCTCCATTTCGTCCTACCGAGATCACTAAGTCGATCTAGGTTTTCAATCTCGGTGCAACCGATTTGAACTTTGGTCACACCGAGTTCTATAATCTGTACACACAGTTATGCATCTTGGTGCCACCGAGTTGTTCCACTCGGTCACACCGACAGGGTCGGGCTATATATAGTCACGGGAAAAAATTTGGAAATTTCTCCGAACCCCTTCGCCCGCGCAATAGCTTGCTCTGCCTCCAAGGTCTCCGGATCGTCTCCTCGTCGCCAGCCGCCTCCTCTCGCTGGTCTCCGCCGCCGTCAACGGAATTCAACCCCGTCGTTGCCGCCTTAGCGAGTTCATCGCTGAGCTAGGGTATGGACTCGATCAGAGTGCTATCCTTGTCCGATTCCTAGCACATTGTGTTCTTATTGATTCTTGCCACGATTGAAACACTCCTATCCAGTCAATGCAATCCGTAGATTAGATGAGATTTGAAAATTTAGGGTTAGGTTTCCGCCGAAACCATCTCGGACCCACCGAGTTGAAAAACTCGGTCCCACCGATTTGGCTTATGCCATTACACTAGTAACTCTCGGTCTGACCAAGAATTGCTAATCGGTGCGACCGATTTTAGGACTTTGTGAAACCCTAGCAGTCTCGGTGCCACCGAACTGTGACTCGGTCCAACCGAGTTCATCATTTTAGGTTCCAAAACTGCTTCGGTATCACCGAGTTTGAAAATCGGTTGATCCGAAATGCTTTCTGTGGAAAACTAAAACTGAATTTTTGAATCATTATTTTGCAAAAATCTCTGCATTTTGTGATGCTCATCCACTCGATCTCATCTATAACTCTTCATAGGGTCAGCAGTCAGTGTTTGCAGCATGTCAGACCAGAGTGATAGTCAGAACAGTTCAGCAGGGCAGATTGACATGAGTGAGGGCACTAGTCCCTCCAGCTCTTCAGATGAAGGCAGCAAGAGCACTCCTAGCAATCTGCCTAAGGCTGCTACCAGGCAAAGGAAGAAGAAAACTTCAGACTCTGAAGATGAGGATTATAGAGCAGAAGAAGATGAGGCTACCTCCAAGAAAGTAGTACTCAAAAAGGAGTATGGCTCAGCAAAGCATACAAAGCCAGGCATGAAGATTAAAAGGCCTGCAGGAACACAACCAATGTCCAAAGCCAGAATCTCAACTCAACAACCTGAGAAGCCTGATCCCAAAGAGCCAGCTGCTGCTGAAGGAAAGAAAAGGAAGGAAAGGGTCAAGAAGACCATGGCCCGAGTTGTTGGTCAACCTTCCATGATGGAAGAGGAAGAAGAGCTTGCTACACCAGCACCAAAGGCACCAAATCTTATGGGTGATGCTACTAGATCATGGGCTGCAACATCTAAGCCCAAGGAAGCACCCAAAGCTGCCCCCAAGGCCAAGTCTGCACCAAAGAGGAATACCAGGAGTATTCCAGCTGCTGAGAAGAACAAGGCCCCAGTGCCTGAGGTTGCTGAGGAGGAAGATGAAGAAGGACAAGTTCTGAGGAAGCTCAAGCCCAAGATACATGACCACAATGATGCCCATCCTGTGGCTGAGGACATGAACATCAGAAAAGATTCAGGGTTGAGGCTATGGAGGTTGGCAGATCCATATGCCACAAGGAGAAGGACTGCTGTTGATTACAGCTTCCATACAAAGGAACAGCAGGACTTCTGTGAGACAATCTTGTTGGACAAGAAGCCCATTGTGTGTCATATGAGGTGGGTTGACTGGACCTACATGAAGGAAAATGAAGAGCACTATCCTGGAGTGCAAGACAGTTTTGTTGCTTGTGGAGTTGCAGATTTTGTTGGGCAAAAGCTCACAAACTGGAATGATGAACTTATCATGCAATTCTACTCCATAGAACACTTCTATCCAGATGGGAGGATAGATTGGATGTTTGAAGGTACAAGGTACCAGTCAACTGTTGAGGAGTGGGCAAAACTGATAAATGCCCCAAAGGAAAATGATGATGACCTGGATGTATATGCCAAGAAGAAAATGGGACACAATACCATGGCACATATGTAAAAGGGGATCCCAGACAAAGCCCTAGAGACTTTCTCTTTTGGATCAGTCCACTTTCTTCTGTCAGGGCTGCCTACAATCAATTGGATCCTAAGGCACACTCTATTGCCTAAGTCAGGTGACCACAACATGATCAGAGGGCATGCAATCAATATGTTGCATTTATTTGATGTGCCTCAGAAATTCAAGGTCATTGTCGGTGTCAAAACCGGCGGATCTCGGGTAGGGGGTCCCGAACTGTGCGTCTAGGCGGATGGTAACAGGAGACAAGGGACACGATGTTTTTACCCAGGTTCGGGCCCTGTCGATGGAGGTAATACCCTACTCCTGCTTGATTAATATTGATGATATGGGTAGTACAAGAGTAGATCTACCACGAGATCAAGGAGGCTAAACCCTAGAAGCAAGCCTATGGTATGATTGTTGTTCGTCCTACAGACTAAAACCCTCCTGTTTATATAGACACCGGATAGGTTAGGGTTACACAGAGTCGGTAACAATGGTAGGAGATCTACATATCCGTATCGCCAAGCTTGCCTTCCACGCCAAGGAAAGTCCCATCCGGACACGGGACGAAGTCTTCAATCTTGTATCTTCATAGTCTTGGAGTCCGGCCGTGATGATAGTTCGGCTATCCGGACACCCCCTAGTCCAGGAAGCCCTCAGTAGCCCCTGAACCAGGCTTCAATGACAACGAGTCAGGCGCGCATATTGTTTTCGGCATTGCAAGGCGGGTTCCTCCTCCGAATACTTCATAGAAGGTTTTGAACAGAAGGATAGTGTCCGACTCTGTAAAACAAGTTTCACATACCACCGTAGAGAGAATAACTTTTGCACAGATCTGCTGACGTATTCCCCGGTGTGACATCACACCGTGGCCAGGTCTTTATATGAATTGTTTTACTGTTCCACCTCGGGCGTTTAGCGGGCGGTTTCCTTAGGCACGTCTTATCAAAGCATAAATCGTGCCCCTTATTCCGGGATTCTCATCAATACGGACGTGGGTAACCCATCCGCGCCATTGATTGCGGCGCTTGGGAGATAAGCGAGTTTTACTAGGCTGGTGGGGGACGCATAACTTCGTCCGTCCATATAAGGGTATAAGGATCCACCTTTTCACCTCGCCTTCTTCCTCCTTTGCTCATCCATTTCCAAGACTTCGAGCTCCAGCGCCCAAGTCCGCACATCCCACCTCAACCTTCTCCAACCATGTCGGGAGGCGGGAGGCGGTGGATGGCCTCCTCCGTCACGGAGGGGCACATCACAAGACTGCGGGAGGCCGGATATTTGTCCGGCGATATCGCGCACAGGCTGCCCGGCGCGGGCAGCTCATTCCAACCCCCAGGCCCCATGAGAGGGTGGTGTTTGTAACACCCCGGACGTAACTTTCCATATTTGTAACTCCAACTCTTGCCATTTTCGGCATTGTGATATGATATTCCCTCCGTGGTTGGGTTTTTCTTCATTTTGCATTTTGTCCATGTCATGCATTTTATATCATGTCATCATGTGCATCGCATTTGCATACGTGTTCGTCTCATGATTCCGAGCATTTTTCCCGTTGTCCGTTTTGCAATCCGGCACTCCTATCTCCCCGGCGGCCCCTTTTACGTTTTTCCGTGTGCGGGTACTAAACCTTCTCGAAATGGACCGAGGTTTGTCTAGTGGCCTTGGTATACCACCGTAGACCACCGGTCAAGTTTGGTCATTTGGAGCTCGTTTGGTACTCAGCGGTTAACCGCACTCTCGCAAAGGCCTCTTTTAAGTTGCAGCCCAACACCCTCCAAAACAGCCCAATAACCCATCTAAGTCACTTCCATGCTCTCCGTCGTTCGATCCACGATCGTGTGGTAAAACTACACCTCATTTGGACTCTCCTAGCTCCCTCTATGCCTATTTAAACATCTCCCCGTCCAAATCCGGGTCTTCTTCCCGAAACCCTAAAATTTTCATCCCACGCCCGACGCGTCCGCCGCCGCCGGACGAAGCCGCGCGCAGCGTCGTCACTCCACTCGAGGCCGCCACCTGTCCCACCGCCGCCGCCACGCCCGCCCGCCGCGGCCCAGGCGAAACCCGCGCCGAGCAGCAGCGCCGCCCCGGCCGCCAGCAACGCCACCCGCCGCCAGCCCGCCGCCGCTTTCGGCTGCCGCCGCCCTCCGCCGCCCGCCTCCTCCCTCCGCCGCCACCTCGCCGCCACCGGCCGCCCCGCCACCGGCAGCCCCGCCGCCGCCGGACCTAGCCAGCGCCGCAGCGCCGGTCGCCCGCCTCGCCGGCGCCCGCCACCGCCTCTCGCGGCGACCTCACCCGCCGGCGCCCTCTCCTCCTCGCCCAGGCGTGCTCCGGCGAGCCCGCGCCGCGCCGCCGCCCTCGATCGATCCCGATCGGATCTCGAGCCGCACGTTGACTTCTTCCCCTCTCCTTTTTCTTCTAAGTATTTCATCCTATGATATTTTGTGGCATTTTCAACATAGTATATCTCTGTCATCGTAGCTCCATTTCGCGCGTGTAATATATCAAAATGTTCGTCTCGAAGAGTAGATCATTTCATCTCATTGCGTCATTCTCATTTGAGCTCATATTGATGCCCGGAATGCTGTTGGAAGAGGGCTATGTGATGTTAGTTTCTGTTTCTTAACAGAACTTGCACTTTTCTTATTTTGCTATGATTGATGTGTGCACCCTATGAATTTGAGTCCTACATGTGTTTTGTAATATGCCATGCCATCTTTCCAGGGGTGTATGCCATGTATTTTTGTGATCTATGTGGTGACTAGCACAAGCATGCAAAGTAGGTGTCCTGATGTTGCTGTTTTCAGCTCTGTTTTGCTGATATTTTGATGCCATGTTAACTTGATGCTACCGAGAGATCTATGCATATTTTTAAATACTTCAGCAAGGATGTTTTGTTAAACATGTCTTTCTCTATCCATCCATGCCCTTGTTTGCAATTATGGAGTGACATAGCTTGAGTCAATCGAGCTCTACTTTTGCTATCAAATGTTTCCTGGCAGATTGTTTACATGTTATTCAATTTTGCCTAGGTTGTTGTGGTTGATCCATGTATGCTATGTTAATGTTCTTGCCATGTATGTCTTCTATTCCATGTCTTCTTGATGTATGTATGCTTAGTTTATCATATAAGGCTCTGTAGTGAGTGCATTGAGCTTGTAAACATGCCTACTTGTTGTCATTTTTGGACATGCCATGTTGCTGAATCTGTTAACGAAACTTTCAATATTGACATGGGTGTTACTATATATTCTGATCCTTTTTGGCTTATGGTAAGTAAGGGACTTTTGTTCTATGCTTTGAGTAGATTCATGCCATGCCATGTTTTGCTATTTTAAGTTCCTGTAGCATGTAGTTTTGTTGCTGTGAACATTGCAACTTGATGCTGTTTTTGCCATGTCCAGCCTGATATTTTGTGCACTTTTGCCATGCTTGTTTGAACCTGTTATGATGTGAACTAGCCGTAGCTCAGTGCTCATATTTTGTCAAGAATCTTGTGTAGATCACTGCCATATACTTTGTGGGTACTTTTGGGTGCAGTAGCTTAATTTCTTGTTGCTTGCTAAGTGGCATCATGCTGTTAATGGCAGATTTGTGCCATTCTTGTTTTGCTTGTCATTTCCAAACCGTGCATCCGATTCGGTGATCTTTATATCGATTTCAACGAAATCATCTCATCTTTCAGTGGCATACTTGGTTTGCCAAGTTGATGCCTGGTTAATCATTTCCTTCCGGAGCGCATATAAGCATTGCATATCACATCTCGCATATCATGTCATGTTTTGCATCATGTTGCTTGTGCATTGCACCGTGATTTATTGTGGTTCCTTTGTTTGTGTTGTTGCTTTGGGTAGAGCCGGAGGCGAGTACGTGAGCGAGGAACCTATTGAGAACGCTTACGAGGATCAAGCTTTCGACAACTCGAGAACATTGCGAGCAAGATGACCATACCCTCGAAATCACTTCTATCTTTGCTATGCTAGTTGCTCGCTCTTTTGCTATGCCTATGCTGCGATGCCTACCACTTGCTATATCATGCCACCCATATTGCCATGTCAGCCCTAACCATCCTTTTCCTAGCAAACCGTTGATTGGCTATGTTACCGCTTTGCTCAGCCCTCTTATAGCGTTGCTAGTTGCAGGTGAAGCTGAAGTCTGTTCCTTGTTGGAACATGGAGATGTTGTTCCTCTTTGGAACATGTTTACTTGTTGGGGATATCACAATATATATCTGCTATATTTAATGCATCTATATACTTGGTAAAGGGCGGAAGGCTCGGCCTTATGCCTGGTGTTTTGTTCCACTCTTGCCACCCTAGTTTCCGTCATACCGGTGTTATGTTCCTTGATTTCGTTCCTTACGGTTGGGTGATTTATGGGACCCCTTGACAGTTCGCTTTGAATAAGACTCCTCCAGCAAGGCCCAACTTTGGTTTTACCATTTGCCGCCTAAGCCTTTTCCCCCGGGTTTTCGCGAGCCCGAGGGTCATCTTTATTTTAACCCCCGGGCCAGTTCTCCTTCGAGTGCTGGTCCAACATGAGCGATGTCCGGCGCCCCTTGGGCAATCAGGGTTTATGCCAACCCGACGTCTGGCTCATCCGATGTGCCCTGAGAACGAGATATGTGCAGCTCCTATCGGGATTTGTCGGCACATTCGGGCGGCTTTGCTGGTCTTGTTTCATTGCTGTCGAAATGTCTTGTAGTCCGGGATTCCGAGATTGATCGGGTCTTCCCGGTAGAAGGAATATCCTTCATTGACCGTGAGAGCTTATAATGGGCTAAGTTGGGACACCCTGCGCAGGTAATATCTTTCAAAGCCGTGCCCATGGTTATGAGGCAGATGGGAATTTGTTAATGTCGGTTGTAGAAAACCGAAGTTGACCTCAAATAAAATACACATCAACGCGTGTGTAACCGTGATGGTCTCTTCTCGTGAGTCCGGGAAGTGAACACGGTGTTGGAGTTATGTCTGACGTAAGTAGTTCAGGATCACTTCTTGATCGCTAATAGCTTCATGACCGTGCTTTGCTCCTCTTCTCGCTCTCTTTTGCGAATGTAGCCACCATATATGCTAGTCGCTTGCTGCAGCTCCACCTTACTACTCTGTCCTTCCTATAAGCTTAAATAGTCTTGATCTCGCGGGTGTGAGATTGCTGAGTCCCCGTGACTCACAGATTCTACCAAAACAGTTGCAGGTTCCGATGATGCGGTCAGGTGGCGCAACCGAGCTCAAGTGGGAGTTCGACGAGGAACGTGGTCGTTACTATGTGTCTTTCCGATGATCAGTAGTGGTGCCCAGTTGGGACGATCGGGGATCATGTAGCATTTGGGGTATCTTCTTTTATTTTGGTTCCGTAGTCGGACCTTGAGTGTACTCTGAATGATGGATGTTTATTTATGTATTGTGTGAAGTGGCGACTGTAAGCCAACTATGTATCTCTTTCCCTTATGTATTACATGGGTTGTGTGAAGATTACCTCACTTGCGACATTGCTTTCTATGCGGTTATGCCTCTAAGTCGTGCCTCGACATGTGGGAGATATAGCCGCATCGAGGGCGTTACAGTGTTTCTCCCCCACTTCCTCCGCGGACTAGGCTTTCCACTTCACCCATTTGTCCGGGGGCTCATGTTCTACTACGGCCTGGACTTCCACGACCTGGCCCAATTTCATCCTCAACATCTCGGCGTTTATCGTCGGTATGCGAGGCTTTCCTCTCGTCCAGCCCCACTTCGCCTATGGCTGAAGACCTTCAATGTCGGGCGAAGGTTGTGGGTGGCCGTCAAGCGAAGTCTTGAGGCGCCATGGTCGGCAAGATGGCCAAAGTCCTATGGCTCGAGGGCGCCTTTGTGGAGACAATAAAGGGGTGGCAATCGGGGTGGTTCTACATCACCGAGCCACGCGACCCCAAATGGGTGGCGGCCCCCGAATTCAGATCTGGCTTCCCCACACGGCTCTCGTCATGGAAAGAGACGGGCTTGACGTGGGGGAATTCGGACGAGCTATCCGGACTCCAAACATGCGTCCGAAACCTGGTGGACAAGAATCTCAGGCTTGTCGACGTAATCCAGGTGATGCTCATCCGCCGGATTCTCCCATGCCAACAACGAGCCTTTAATTTGTGGGAGTTCGATCCGGCACAGCACCGAGCCTTGAGCCGGCTCTTCGACACTACGTACGAAGATGCCTGAAAGGTGCTGTTCAACGGCGCTGAAGCCCCCGCATCCGCTAACAAAGATCGCGGATACAGCTCGTGGCGTCAAGCCGGCAAGGTAAGTTATTTTACCCTTTACGGGACTCTTTTTTCATAGATTGACTCTATGTGGGATCTAAAACTCCCCAATCTTTGACAGGACTGGCTGAAGACGTCCGGACAAATTACCTGTCTGGATCCTTCGCCGGAAGACCCAGCGGACGCCCGATTGACGGGGCTGCTGGCTCCGGTACCCCATGTGGTGCCGGAGAAGAAGGCCAAGAAGGAGGCCACGGGAACTCGAAAGAGCTCCCGACGCCAGGTGCCGTCAGATTCTGAAGCAGAATCTTCTCCTGAGGATGAGGAGGAGGAATAAGAAGCTTCTCCCCAGCGAAGAGGAGAGAAAAGGAAGGCCGCCCCAACCGGGAGGCCGGAGGGTCGAAAGGAAGAACCCTTCCTCCGGACTTCTCCACCAACGTCGACAATGACGAGGAGGATTGGCCAACAAGGGCCAAGCCCCTGGCGAGATCGTAAGTGTCCGGATACCCATGGCTTTTTTATCATTGCATAGTGTTCTCTAATGCCGAACAATCATGCAGCCCGCCCAAGGGCGAGTTTGCCGCTTCATCGAGCGGGTCCCTGAGTTCGTCGGTAATGGAGAGTATTTCACTTCCGACCGCCTCCTCACCTCACGCCCTGGACGACGCCAGCCAGGTGGGGCTAAGGGGCTTGGTCAAGAGGAGGCTGGCGCGGGAGGCGCCGCAAGGCAACCTCCGGACTCGGCGCGTGGGGCGATACCCCAGGGGCTCTCAGCCCGACCCTCGTCCGGACTCCATGCCGGAACCTTCAGCGGTTCCGGAGTCCGGCAAGCAATCCCTTCGCAAGAAGGGTAAGACGCTGGTGTCCTCCGTCCAACCGGAGGCACCGGATAACTCTTGGGCGCTTAACAGCGCTTCCATCAAGGAGGAGCACCACACTGTTATGAGTGCGGTGATCCGGACAGTTCGGTCCGCCAAGAGCGGGCTGACCGAAGCCTGTACCAGCCTTCTAACAGGCTTTGAGGTAAGTTTAGAATATGTAAAAATATTACCGCATAGACAGTAGCCCCTGATGCTTAGTTCGGTGTTCGGAAAGAAAAGCCGGACTAAGGATCTAAAAGATATCTGTGAGAGTCTAACATAAGTGTGTCAATATGGGAATGGAGGCTACGCTGCTGACCTCTGCCGCCTGCAGATCATGGAGGTCGATGCATTGAAGCAAAGCCTCGGCGGTCCGAGAACAGGCTCGGCCTTCCCAAGAAGCAGCTCAGGGACAAGGAAGGTAAGTAATACCTTATTAAAGAAATACCTTATAGAAAGGTTTTGGTTGCAAAAATAACAGGAATAACATGGGTACTGCAGGGCCCACGAGCAGGTGGCGACCACAAGGAAGCGGTGTCCGTGGCCGAAACAAAGCTGCCGCAGAGCGCACCGAGCGAGAGAAGGGGAGGGGGCGCAGCTGGCCAAAATGCGGCAAGAGCTCAAGCTCTCGTGGAAAAACACAAGAGTTTGGGCGTGACTCAAGACGCGAGAGTCCGAGCTCGCCTCGGCTCTTGAGAGTGCCAAAGCTGCTAAGGCCGAGGCCCAAAAGCCCTCAAGAAATTGAATCATTAAAGAAGATAGCGGCGGGTAAGGCATTCTTTATGCAAAGCAAGCATGTGAAAGTGAATTACCTATTACTTACCCCGATTCGGAGCTCTCCAGGAGCATTCGCAGATTTGCCCCGTAGTGTGTCTGATGCTGCCGCATTCTACCGTGCCAAGGAGGGGAGCTCGATGGAAAAGGTGTTACGGTCTCGAGATCTTTGAGGCCGGACATCCGTGCCCCTGACGACCAGCTGAAGCAGCTGGTCGAGCTCCACAAGGTCGCCGAACAGGCCATTAAGGGCCTTATAGTGCGGCTGTGGCCATTAGAGGCCATGCCTGAGAGCTACTTTGGGATAGTGCGGCGGCTGGTGGACGCCTGTCCAGGGCTTGAAGTCATCAAGTGCTCCATCTACATTGAAGGTGTCCGTCGGGCCCTTGCCCGTGCTAAAGTGCACTGGCGCAAGCTGGATGCGGAGAAGCTTGTGACGGATGGGCCACCGAAGGGCAAGGAGGATCGCACTCCCGAAATGTACTATGAGGGCCTCCTGAAGGGTGCCCGCCAAATAGCGGACGAGTGCTCCAAAGATGTAATTTTTGAATAGACTCGCATTTGTTATCCTGTACGTTGAAAACTTGTTCATATGCGCTAAGCAACGCTAATTAATTTAAAATATTACCTTCTGTGCGGCCGTTTATCAAATTTGAGAGATGGCAAGTCGTTGGCTTTAGCCCCCATGCCACGAGTGCTGGGGTGTTCGGGATAAACTTGAGCACTCTTGTTCCCATTCTTGGGTCCATCTAGGGAGGCGCTCAAGGCAACGAACCAGGCAACCGGACTTATAATGCTTGAACACTCTCACTTAGCCATAGAATTCTATAATTTTAAATTTCGGTGAAGCCCCTAGTATTCGGAAGACCGAGTTCGGGGCGCTATCCATGCCTTGGCCGGACAATTCCGGTTCCTCGCTCTAAGCGGCATAAGTCTTTAGGGACCGAAAAACCTCTCAAACAGCGACCGGCTCTCGCCCTATAATGACTGTCGGTTTAGCTTTCTCCTTTGAGGTGCTCGACCCAGCTCAACTGGGGCACAATCGCAGATGGTTCTCCGATGCTACCTTAGCCGATATAACGAGCGTAAGGTACCAAAACACGGGAGCTGGGAAAACCCAACTATTGACCCAAGACATGATTGAGCCGATTCATATAATGCTATAAGTTAGGGTGCCGCACTTGTGAAAGTGTTCGGACTTATCACACCATAATTTTGGGGTACTTAAGCCCCACGTGTATTAGTCGTACCAAAGTGTGCAGGTGCAACATGTCATGAAATGAACATATGTATAGATAGAAAAGGAGTGCAATACTAAGCAAAAGATATGTATTGTTTATTCGAAAAGGTACTGCAATGAAGGCGAGCGATACAAATAGTCACGATAAGCAAGGGATGGGACTATCTAACATGTCCCCTCCAGGGTAAGCTGCCCGATGGTATGTAAAACAGGTATAATGCTCGTAATAGAGACCACACGAACACTCGGCGTAGCTTTACGCTTCCTGGCTGTTGCATCGTGAGTTCGGCGATTCTAGTGCGGACAGGACTTCCGAAGACGGAGTCCTGAAAGTAAGAAAATAGAAAAAGGAAAAAGAAAAGAATGACACAATCGGGGCCCCAGTGCGGTTGGGCGGATTCGAGGCGTGTCGTGGTCGTGCCCCTCCTTATGCCCATGGTATCTCCCGGCGTAGTTATGTACGCAGCGTAATCGGCTTCCCAATTTCGCGAGGGCTGGGGTTGGGGCCGTGTTACTCTGCGATGCTTGAATTGTGCCCAGCGGTCTTGTTGTAGGTTACTCGAGCGGCTTTGAGCGGTGTCCGGGCGCTTAGTGGCGGACTCGAGAATTGCTGTGAGAGGCTGCTTTGTACCTCCGCCCGAGAGAGCCGTGTGCTCCTCCGTTCGGAGAGGCGTTCGGTGTTTCCATTGACCGTGATTACTCCTCGAGGGCCTGGCATCTTGAGCTTGACGTATGCTTAGTGCGGCACCGCATTGAACTTTACCGTGCGGTTCGTCCGGCGATGAATGATAGCCGCTTCGGAATGGGGCGATGTCGAAGATTAACTGTTAACCGGAAGTTATCCGGGATCCGAAGACTACTTGAGTGTAACTTAGCCCGTACAACTGGCCTCTACACGGTATGGCGCTTTAAAGGTCGTCTTTGTAGGTTTAATACTTGAGGGGTCTATGCCCATTTTGCGCACTGTATCCTGATAAAGCAGGTTCAGGCTGCTACCGCCGTCCATCAGGACTCTGGTGGGGTGAAATCCGTCAATAATTGGGTCAAGAACCAATGCAGCGAAACCGCCATGACGAATGCTAGTGGGGTGGTCCCTTCGATCGAAGGTGATCGGGCAGGAAGACCATGGGTAGAACTTTGGGGCGACTGGCTCCATCGCATATACGTCCCTTAGTGTACACTTCCGCTCCCTTTTGGGTATCAAGTGGCGTCGGGGTGTGGCTTGAGCGGAGGGCCGAGAGGCTTCTCTATCGTGGCCACAGGGTGGCCGGTCTGCCATGTCGTGCGCTGGTGACTTGGGTGCTTCCTCCTCTGATCGAGGCAACGGCCTGCGTTTGGGGTAGCTTTCGGAGGGGCGTTCGAGTTCATACTCTTCGGCGGCAAGGACTTCAGTCCATCTGTCAGCCAGCAGGTCTTGGTCAGCTCTAAGATGTTGCTGCTTTTTCTTGAGGCTGCTTGCCGTGGCTAAGCCTGCGTTTGAAACGCTCCTGTTCGGCGGGATCCTTAGGCACGACAAATTCGTCGTCGTCGAGGCTTGCCTCATCTTTGGAGGGAGGCGCATAATTATCGTCCTCGACCTCTCTTTCTGCCGCACTGTCGTGCGCACTTGCTTCTCCCTCCTCCTGCGCTGAGTCCTGCTGGAGGTGGTTGTCTTCGGCACTGTCCGGGGTGTTCTTATCTCCCGTGCCGGAATCACCGTTTTTATTGTGGCGGGATTTAGAGCGGCGCCGCTGACGTCGGCGCTTCGGTTGCTTCTTGGAGGCGTCATCCTCCGTTGTTCCATCGCCTTTCCCATCTTTTGGGATGTCCACCATGTATATGTCATATGACAAGGTGGCCTTCCAGTGCCCTGTAGGCACTGGGTCTTGGTCGTCTCCGGCATCGTTGTCTATACCGTCGATGTCTTCGGAGTCGAAGTCGAGCATGTCGGTTAGATCATCGACAGTGGCTATAAAGTGGGTGGTGGGTGGGTGTTGAATGTCTTCGTCGTCCGTATCCCAACCTTCCTGTCCGTAGTCCGGCCAGGGCTCTCCGGATAAAGAGAGAGACTTTAGTGAATTTAGGATGTCGCCAAAGGGCGAGTGCTGAAAGATGTCTGCGGAAGTGAACTCCATGACGGGCGGCCAATCGGATTCGATTGGCAGGGGCGCGGAGGGTTCGGAGTCCGGAGAGGAGTCCAGCACCCTGGAGTTGAGGTCTTCGCAAAGGACAGGGATGGAGTTCTGCTCAATCACCGTAGAGATCGTAGCCCCCGAGGTGGTGTCCAACCACTCGTCCTCGATCGGGGAATCCGGCTCCGAATTAAGGGTCGGGCGGATCTTTGGTCGACCTCAAGGCCTTTATTCAGCTGCAGAGCTAGATCATGCCCATCGGGACGGTGCGGCACGCTTGGCTGTGGCTCGAATCCGTCGAAGATCAAGTCTACGCGGATATCGGCCGTATAGTTCAAACTTCCAAATCTGACCTGATGGCCAAGCGAATTGGCCCGCAGTGCAAAGCCGCCGAATACAAAGATCTGTCCGGGGAGAAAAGTCTCACCCTGGACCGCGTCGTTGTTGAAGATCGAAGGAGCCATCGGGCCTATCGGTGATGACACAGAGGAACTCTCAATGAAAGCACCAAAGTCGGTGTCAAAACCGGCGGATCTCTGGTAGGCGGTCCCGAACTATGCGTCTAGGCGGATGGCAATAGGAGACAAGGGACACGATGTTTTTACCCAGGTTTAGGCCCTCTCGATGGAGGTAATACCCTACTCCTGCTTGATTAATATTGATGATATGGGTAGTACAAGAGTATATCTACCACGAGATCAAGGAGGCTAAACCCTAGAAGCTAGCCTATGGTATGATTGTTGTTAGTCCTCGGACTAAAACCCTCCGGTTTATATAGACACCGATAGGTTAGGGTTACACGTAGTCGGTTACAATGGTAGGAGATCTACATATCTGTATCGCCAAGCTTGCCTTCCACGCCAAGGAAAGTCCCATCCGGACACGGGACGAAGTCTTCAATCTTGTATCTTCATAGTCTTGGAGTCCGGCCGTGATGATAGATCGGCTATCCGGACACCCCCTAGTCCAGGACTCCCTCAGTCATGAGCCTTATAGTTGAAACCATTAAGAGGACTGCAGCAGACCATAAGAGGAGTTGTGGATATGCCCCTCAGATTCATGAGTTGATTAACTCAAAGATGGGCACAGGAAAATATCTATTGGATAAGGAACATTTTCCACTTTATCCAGATTTTGAGGACAATGAGGTTGTCATGAATGAGAATGATCCATCATCAGTTCAAGCTCAAGAGAAGAAGGAGAAGGCAAGGAAGGAGAAGGCTGCCAAGATGCCAACTCAAGAGGAGGCATCTGAGTATTTCTTGAAGAACAAGCAGGAGCAGCTTGGTTAATTGATAGCATCATCTCGAGGATTGAGAAGGGATTGGCCACCCTCACTCAAAATCAGGAGAGCTTGGAAAGAATCATGGAACAAAAATTCTATGATCTAGATGTCAAAATGGCGAGATTCATCGGTTGTGGAGCAGCTGCAGGATGACATGCAGGAGAGGAAGGGCAAGACTACCACTAATGTATTTGCGGAGTGCCTAGAGCTCGAGATCGAGATGCACGATGCAGTGCAGACGGTAGAGCAACATCATGCACCAGCTACAGCTCCTACAGCTCCAGTGCAACCAGCTCCAAAGACCAACTCCTCCAGCTCCTCTACATCAAGCTGAAGTCTTCGTCCAAGGAGCCATCTCTACACCACCACACATGGATCAAGCACGAGTCGATCTAGCACTATGCATTTTCTATGAATTTTTTGATAACTTGTTGCCAAAGGGGGAGAAAAATGTATAGATCATAGGCTTCGAGAGAGAGAGAGTGTGTGTGTTGCTGTTGTTCTCTCTTGCTTTGGTGGTTTCAAACATGTTTGCTTTTGATTGCTTGAGATACTATGCTATTATTGTGAGACATTGATGATCATGTGTTTGATCATAAGCTACACTTATGCATGTTTGATGATATTATCCTATCTATCCTATGTGATCATTCACCTTGCTTGGGTGATGAGTGCATGTATTCAATCTTTATCATTTTGAGCGCTCCACCAAGATGTATGTGACATGGAAGAGTAACCCATGAGCCTAATTCCTTGTGCATTTGCAGTCCAAAGCAAATCTTAAATTATGCAAAAATTTCGGGGGGAGCTCTTTCTTATCACATACTTCTCAAAGCGACGTTGTTTTTCAATCTTATTATCATTTGTCGAAGCTTTGATCTATATGTTGTCATCAATTACCAAAAAGGGAGAGATTGAAAGTGCAACTATCCCTAGGTGCTTTTGGTAATTCATAACAACATATAGCTGATTGAGCTAATGCTATTCCAAGACTATTATTTCAGGAAAGCTCAATGAATGGCATGGCATGGATGATGAAAGGGGTCCCTCAAAATACTAAGGACAAAGGATTGGCTCAAGCTCAAAAGCTCAAGACTCTTCATTTTACATTTTAGTGGTCCAAGATCACATTGAGTCTATAGGAAAAGCCAATACTATCAAGGAGGGATGAGGTGTTGCTTAATGAGCCTCTTGCTTCATGTGCTTAGTGATATGCTCCAAAACCCTCAGCTACTTTCTCACAATCCACAAATGACCTAAACCTAAAGCCAAAATCGGTCACACCGATTCTTCCTACCCGGCGCCACCGATTTCAAAAGTCATAGCCACTGCCACAAACCCTAGGCAAATCGGTCCTACCAATAGGGATCTCGGTCTCATCGAGATGGGATTGTAATCTCTCTGTTTCCCTTCGTAACGTTTCGGTCTAACCGAAGTGAGCGATCGGTCCCACCGAGATTGCAACGTAAACTCTTTGTTTCCCTTTTGTAACATTTCGGTCTCACCGAAAAGAGCCATCGGTCCCACCGAGTTTACGACCAACTCTCTGAAAGCTTATTACCAAAATCGGTTTCACGAGTTTGTATGTCGATCTTACCGTGATTATGTTATGCCCCAACCCTAACCGAATCGGTCTCACCGAGTTGCATGTCAGTCCCACCGAAAATCACTAACGGTCACAAGGTTTACTAAATTGGTCCGACCGAGTCTGTTGAATCGGTCCCACCGAGTTTGGTAAATTGTTTGTAACGGTTAGATTTTGTGTGGAGGCTATATATACCCCTCCACCTCCTCTTCATTCGTGAAGAGAGCCATCAGACTGAACCTACACTTCCAACTTACCATTTCTGAGAAAGAACTACCTACTCATGTGTTGAGGCCAAGATATTCCATTCCTACCATATGAATCTTGATCTCTAGCCTTCCCCAAGTTGCTTTCCACTCAAACCCTCTTTCCACCAGATCCAAATCCTATGAGAGAGAGTTGAGTGTTGGGGAGACTATCATTTGAAGCACAAGAGCAAGGAGTTCATCATCAACACACCATTTGTTACTTCTTGGAGAGTGGTGTCTCCTAGATTGGCTAGGTGTCACTTGGGAGCCTCCGACAAGATTGTGGAGTTGAACCAAGGAGTTTGTAAGGGCAAGGAGATCGCCTACTTAGTGAAGATCTACTGCTAGTGAGGCAAGTCCTTCGTGGGCGACGGCCATGGTGGGATAGACAAGGTTGCTTCTTCGTGGACCCTTCGTGGGTGGAGCCCTCCGTGGACTCGCGCAACCGTTACCCTTCGTGGGTTGAAGTCTCCATCAACGTGGAGGTACGATAGCACCACCTATCGGAACCACGCCAAAAACATCTGTGTCTCCAATTGCGTTTGAATCCTCCAAACCCTTCCCTTTACTTTTTTGCAAGTGCTTGCTTTAATTTCCGCTGCCTGTATACTCTTTGCATGCTTGCTTGATTTGTGTGATGATTGTTTGACTTGTCCTAAGATAGCTAAAATCTGTCAAACTCTAAAATTGGGAAAAGGTTAAGTTTTTAATTGGTCAAGTAGTCTAATCACCCCCCCTCTAGACATACTTCAAGGTCCTACAAGCTTAGGATTAGACCGGCGTGCTGACCTCTCTGTTGGCCTAGGTGGGGCTGCGACGTGTTGATCTTCCACGGCCGGGCATGACCCAGAAAAGTGTGTCCGGCCAAATGGGATCAAGCGTGTTGGGTCATGTGGTGCACCCCTGCAGGGAAGTTTATCTATTCGAATAGCCGTGATCTTCGGTAACAGGACGACTTGGAGTTGTACCTTGACCTTATGACAACTTGAACCAGATACTTAATAAAACACACCCTTCCAAGTGCCAGATACAACCCGGTGACCGCTCTCTAACAGGGCGACAAGGAGGGGATTGCCGGGTAGGATTATGCTATGCGATGCTACTTGGTGAACTTACCATCTACTCTCTTCTACATGCTACAAGATGGAGTTGGCCTGAAGCGTAGTCTTTGACAGGATTAGCTTTCCCCCCTCTTATTCTGGCATTCTGCAGTTCAGTCCACCAATATGGCCCTTTACACCTATACCCAATGCATATGTAGTGTAGCTCCTTGCTTGCGAGTACTTTGGATGAGTACTCACGGTTGATTTTTCTCCCTCTTTTCCACCTTTCCCTTCTACCTGGTTGTCGCAACCAGATGTTGGAGCCCAGGAGCCAGACGCCACCGTTGACGATGACTCCTCCTACTACGTGCAGCCCGCTGACGACGACCAGGAATAGTTAGGAGGATCCCAGGCAGGAGGCCTGCGCCTATTTCGATCTGTATCCCAGTTTGTGCTAGCCTTCTTAAGGCGTACTTGTTTAACTTATGTCTGTACTTAGATATTTTTGCTTTCGCTGACTCGTCTATGATCGAGCACTTGTATTCGAGCCCTCGAGGCCCCTGGCTTGTATTATGATGCTTGTATGACTTATTTATGTTTTAGAGTTTTGTTGTGATATATTCCTGTGAGTCCCTGATCTTGATCGTACACGTTTGCGTGCATGATTAGTGTATGATTGAATCGGGGGTGTCACAAGTTGGTATCAGAACCGACTGCCTAAAGGAATCCCCCTTCCACACTCCTTGGCCGAAGTCGAGTCTAGTCATTGGAAAACTTTTACTAACATGGCTGTGAGGCTTACGGGCCCACATCGCCATTGGGTGTTATTAGTATCTTTTACTCCTCGTCTATACTCCGGGATTCTGTTCTCTCTTCTTTTCGGGTTAAATGAATTTTGCTAAATCTAACATTAGGATCTCGTAATCACCTTCACCCTGAGAGCCCCGTGTTACCGATGACCGCCTGCTGCATCAGAAGATTCTGAAGATACTCTCTGATGTTCTCTCGAGGCTCTGTGTCCGTCGCTTTTGCAATCCCCTACCACCGATACATCCCTATGGATAAATACTTACGCATGTCCTTATTACTTTCATTCCCAGCTACTCTTGTTATTAGAAGATGCATCGAATTATTCTTCGACTTTTAAGAATCTCTTGAGTCACTGCCTTACAGATCTTTGCCGCATGAATACCCCTATGGACAATTCCTCGCACTTATCGTGTATCTGCTCATTCCCAATTGTTCATGTGTTCCGCAAAAGACTTCAAAATACCATTTAATCTTCCGAAGATCCTGAGCAGCCTATTGCTCTTGAAATTCTTGCTTGCTTGCACTATGGTTAATCCCATAAGTCTCATAATCTTATAGGCGTCCCTTGTCTTTATCATTTTAAGTCCATTGATTCAATGGGTTGAGGATGCTCGCATTACTCAGTTGAATCTTAGAATTCTTTCTTTCGGCTCAGACACTATTTTAAACATGAACTGGATCTCGATCAATCTAATCGCCATCGATTGTACCCCTAAGGCTACTCTACTTATCCATCCCTAATCAGAGCATTGCTTCTGACCCCTTGTCTTGGGATTCATAATTCCTTTGCATTTGAGCTTTGAGTTAGTCAGTTGTTTCTATAATCTGACCTCCTTGCATTCTTTCTTTCTCTGGTTGAGTACTGATGCTCACATCAGATCCCTTATGGACCATCAGATCCTTTGTTGAATTTTGTCCGACACCATTCTTCATATTCATTAAATTTGTGAGCCTTTCATCGGATACATAATGCCTTTGGTAAAATAGAATCCCCTGCTTTTGTCAACCATGCTCTGCTCCCGAGCTTGAGTTATTTGCTCCTGAAGTTTGTGTTATATGTTTCTACGATGCCCTGATGGGTTGAACCTATGCCTTCCTTAATCTGTGTGATCCTTAAATACTTCACATGTCATACTTATCTGGTATTGCTCTAGGTAAAACTTTCAACAACTATCGTCATTTTTTAAAGCGAGAGGTGAATGGGAGGTTATACATTGAAGAAGTGGGAGTCGACCTTGAACTTTGTGTTCATGCCCATGGACACGATGTAGATCCTATCATGGAAGCTTCTTGTAATAATAACTATTTCCTTGGTATGATATCATCTGGTATCTATGTAATGATCCTTTGCAATCGCGGTCCTGACCACATTTTCTCCTTGATTCCATTTCTCAGACAAGTTAAAGACTTTGTGTTCTGTTGATCGATACATCTCCTTAACCTCTGTTTTGATCTTCCTCGAGTATTAAGCTCTGGTATCTCGAGAACTGTGTTGCTTCCTGCGAGTCTTCATCTAGTATTGCTTCTCATCGATCTCAGATTTCCCCCAGGTTCTGAGTTATTAGTCACTCGAGAACATCGATAAGTGAATCGATTCTGCACTCTGATTCAATAACTATAAGTAATTCTCGTTGCTTACGAGTTTAATAATCCTTCAAGTTATTTCCAAGCCTTATCGGCTATATCATTATTGTGCAAACTTTTAACTGTGCTACCTGGTCCTTATTCCTAGAGCACAACTTTCAATGATGAGCTAAGCTTACGTCGATCTTCCTTGTCTTATCGTTTCACCTCAAACAACAAGCTTGATTCCGAGTTTGTCGTATCTGTGGTTTCCATAGCTTTTCGCTCCATCATTCCTTTGACTTGATGTCATCGCTGATTTATTACATCTTCATGAAATATGTCGACAAATGTATCGTGATCATCATCAACCTTATGATCTCTTCCAGGATATCAATCGGATTCATGATGAGAAATACCATCCTTGCCCTCGATGATTTGTGTTATCATCGGCCACTTTATTACCTTCCCTCCAACACAAACTTGTTTGTGTTTTGTGTTATACCTTGAGTTCCTTGCTATCCAGCATTTGGTCTTCTTTACCTTGGAATATTACCACCTTTTATGTCAAGAATGTCGTGGGAATTTTACCACCTCTTGAGAATTCTTGATATAGTAATATCTCTCGCCATTTGTGTTCATTTCTTGGTTTCCTGTTGTTTCTAACCGGAATACCGAAAAATGGGTTGTGATGTGTAAAATTCATAACTTCTAGCAACCCTATTGATTGTAAGTTAATGAATGATAACTTCATTCTTGGTGTCTTGGTTATTGAATCATCATTCTAAACATTGATCATGCTACCTAAGCCAATATTATGGGTGCACCTTTCAACCAATGGTTAATTTTGTATGTTTTCCTTGAGCACACATCATTATACCATTTGATCTGACAAATGTCATTTCCTTGTTCACATAATTGTGGAAATCCATCTTGTTGGAAATCTTGATGAATTATCGCTGAGACCATCAGCCACCTCCTCATCCTCTCCTTGGTTTAATGTTGAACTCTTGTTTTGGAACTCGCTTCCATAGTTCCTTTCCCGAGAATCTTACAATGTCATCTCGTCAATTTGTGTTGCACCTTTCTTCTTAGACATCCTGAGTCTGAGGTATCTTGACCCTAGTCAGATCTGAATCTCGGTCAGGTATGATGGTTGGAACATATTTCCAAGAGTTATAACATTGGTCTTTATAGGACCCGGTAAGATGATGACATGCCTAGCACACCTGGCCGGAGGACCTATTGATATAGTTTCCTTTTTAGCAACGTTATCCATTCTTCCATGAGAAAATTGTAAGAATTATTCTATGATTTGTTCCTGATGGACCCCTTGTGTATCCCAAGTCCGACCTTTGCTTGAAGACCATGTCAATGCTATCTCAAAGCCTGTCTGTAGTACTCCAATTTTCAATAAAAACATTTGAAGCATAATGCTAAATATTCTTTGTCCATTATCCAAACACCGTTGTATGGATAATGTCATGAAAATTTCTCTCCCCTCACCTAGAGGTTTTCTACTTAATATCATGTCATGGTTATCATGCTCTGCTTGTCCTTGGGAAGGATATACCCCTGAAATATGTGTTTAAACACATTTTCCTTTCCATTGTTCTGTTTAATCTGATAAACATACTATCCTTTCCATTGTTTTGTTTAAACTTTCCAATAATCTAACTTAACTGAGTAGTGATAATTCCTTGCTTAGGTAAGAACCTCGATGTACCACTCTGTCAGTAAGACCCTGTTACTATTGTTGATGACATTCCGGTAACCACCGATGGACGAGAAGTTTGCCTATTGGTCCGCCTCATTCAACGAGCAGGAAAATGGTTCTCTTCGTCCCTCTCCCTTGGCACTGATGTTGTTGTTGACATAACTGACAGGAGATACTCTGACCTGCCTTGCTATCTTGACCGTGCAAATTAATTAGCGCCTTCCTGCTGTTAACCCACATGGTGGGCCCATAACCCACAGTTCCACTGGATCGAAACCTAACTCTCTTGTACATCCTTGATTATGAAGTATCCTTCGCAATTAACTTCGTATGTAATTCATGAGTCACCATCCTACAAGTGATCGATTCAGGTATCAGATACAATACTTATTCTCGTTGCTTTGAACCCCTTTCACACCCTGTTCAGGCATCGATTGATTGCCTGACCGCTCGAAACTTCCCATGATATCTCCTTACTTTGCTCTCAATATTTTCTGAAGTTTCAATTCGAGAGTTACTTTCCGCCACCTTCCCCGATCTTCTCGACCAGATAGTTAACCTTGCAGAGGTCCGCTCTCCCAAAATACCCACCCTTTATTCTTTCGTAAGTACGATGGAACCCCCGAAGAAAGGATGCTGACTTCATCTTCATGAATCGAAGCAGAAAAATGAAGACATCAATATAATGGATCGACCACTTCGAGAAGAGCAACCAAGACCGAGAAGATCCGTTAGAATTTCGTAAATAGACCTTTCCCCCCATCTATACCTCTTAAATCTCGGGACAAGATTTCTTGTAGTGGAGGAGAATTGTGACGCCCGGGTAATTAAGATACAGTAAACCTCTGCTAATGATGCCACGTCACACCATCCACCAGAAGAAAACGTGATCGCAACTACTTCCCGAATCAGCACCATCTGGAGGCTTTGCATCTGTATTTGGAGCTGGGCATGCATCCATTGATTCTAGCACTTGGAGCATTGAACGCTCGAAAGAGAAATACAATCTCCGCCCTACAAGTGGATCGATAGGTTCATACATCTTGTAGTCGGTGCATTTCTAGGAAGGAATGGGCTAGTATGAGTTCTGGTTTAGTAGGTAGTTCACTTCTCCCTTCTTGTCCGCAAAGAAAGCAAACTAGAAACCTGCTTTTGCTCAAGACAGTGCCCAATGAGAGGAGGTGGGCAAGTATTAGCTAAGGGATATCAGGAAGGAGGTCGAAGAAAGGGAAAGAGCTTCATCGTCGATTAGCAATTGAAAGTAGGGGAAACTATGATTCTATCGAATGTGCGTATCCATTGGGGCTAGTGAAAGATTACGGTAGGGGAACCTGTTTCACTACTGACTTGGTGTATGAGTGACAAAAAGTCAGGGCAGAATAGCCCCTTCAAAGTAGGGGCTTCACAACCTGCTTCTCTTCCTAAATTTAGTGAATGGTGGGTGCACAAAGTCTTGAGTTTTGCACCTGTTACGGACAAAAGGAGAAGACAACCATTGTACCGATCCACTACTTGAATCTACGAGGACTAGTTTAGTCGGATATATTGTTTTACCACTCACTAACAGGTCTTTCCTACTTAGGATTGATAAGATAAGAAGATCATTTTCTTTCTCTTGCTCTATATAATAGAAATAGTGTACTAAGGTAAGTTCCATTAAGTTAGGGCTGGTTAGCGAAGTTAAGTAAGAGGGAGTTCTAGTTAAGTATGCCCATAGCTCTTGCTTCTAATTGGTTAGTGCAGGATACTACTCCCCGTCCGATTACGGAGAAGAGAAAGGTTGCGTCCCTTCTTTTCTTTGAGATAGTGGGATGCGTTGATCTGCTGAATCAAGAAGATCAAATCCTCCCGGGCAAGGCGAACCTAGTGGTTTCTAGTTCAGTGCAGCCTTTTCCTCAGAGCTATTTGACAATGGGCCCAATGAAGACTTCTTCCCCCCGAGGATAAATTGATACTAGTTTCTGGTCTGCTTTGGAGAGTAGAAGTCAATATTCGTTTCTGGTCTGCTACTGAACTTCGCATCGTGCTAGGTGAGACGAGAAGTGCCAGCAAAGGCCCCTATTACGGATTACGGGAAACAAGCAAACATAACAGGATTGATAACTTACTCGGGTGCCGGGGCCTCGGATCTAGAGGTTCCAGGAAGGAGGAAGGCGCGTTTCATTATTGAATATCGTGTAGAACTCACTTGCCCTGCCTCTTGCTAGGAATCCTATCGTTATGCTTTGGTCGGGTTATCCCATAAATCAAGGGCCCTACTATTCTATTATTTATTGTTCAGATCTGAAAGGACAGATAGAAAGCTTAAACCCAGCTTGGGGAGAAAGATGAATCTTGGCAAGAGTAAGGAATCCCACTCTTAGCGTGAGGGGAATAGCCGGTTTCCTTTCCTTAACTAGACTACCTTACGGTAGCTCGACTGGGCATGTCAACATATGTATTATGTCTTCCCAATCAAACATTAGTCATTGCAGCTATTTCATCTGGTCTACTAGAGTACAGAGATCTCACTTCACTGCACATCGCACTAACTAATAGCTAGCCGCCTCACGGATCACCTTATTAAGTGCAGCTAAAGCGGGGTGTGTGCATTGTTCAACTAGAGCCGAGGAGGACAAAAGAATAAGGAACAATAGGTTCTCAACCCG
>CM038679.1:321550127-321608167 GCA_021605205.1 Aegilops longissima | reverse complement strand
AGCGGAGCCTATTGATATAACTTAGTAGAGCTTCGCCATGATAGCAGTTTGTTTTAACGTGTAGTAGGAATGTGTGCTGATGTGCCAAATCTCCTTGTGCTCCTTCCGGATAATCCGAAATCTAGGGGTAAAGGAAAGATCAAGGTTTTCTCCTTGATCAATCGACTTTCCTACTTCCTTTCATCTGGCCAAAGGTTCCTGTATCATTAGCTAGATCTGTTATGTCAACCTCAGAGACAGATGCTTATGTAAGAAGAAGGTATCCCGAGGGGAACATGTCAAGTATCCGCCTGGCATCAAACTCTATTTTCTGTATGTTAATGGAAGGTTTAGACTAAAGCGGGGTAAAGTAATTGGTCAACTCATCAGGCTCATGACCCGAAGACTGTAGGTTCGGATCCTGTCCCCGCCTAGTCACGTGTACGATTCAATGAAATAGCTATTTGGAGTCCACTGATGATTTTCTAATTGTTTTATGATCCTTGACTAGCTATATAGACCCTAGGAACTTGCATGTGCTATTACTGCTGTATAAAGGAAAGGTGGCTCACGTTACCACTCTCCCCTATTCCTACAGGAAGGAAGAGTCCATCAAATGCAAGTCGCTACCAGTTTCCTATTTTGGATGAATACCATCGCACCATTTGACCTCGAAGTAACGAGTACTCAAGGAATCCTCTTGAATTCCAGTCATGATGATCAGTACCGAGTACATCACCCTCATCGGGAAGAAAAGAGAGAGAAGTGGAGTAAAATGGATTCAAATGCCGCATTGCAAGTGAACAAAAGAAACCAGTGGAAATAGAAAGAGAATGAACAAGTGTATCAATTCATGAGTTAAGGAATACTATTGGGAAGATTGGGTGACTAATATCCTGAGAAAACGATCACTTGCTTCCCTTGAAACATGCTGAGAGGACCATTTCGATTATTGAGAAGCTTAGTTCATGGGTCATGATAACACATCATATCGTGTACCAGTGCACTATTCTTTATAGATCTATGTTCAGTGAGCAAGAATGTAGTGAGGGGTGCTACTTTAGTGTTATTCCTAGACTGATGAAGTGAAGACTATAGGCCTCACTAATAGTGTACCAACTGAGAATGTTTGTTTCTCTTTTCTATAGATATCTCAACATTCCTTGAAAGCCTTATGAATGGTGGCGAGGATGTGGAAGAGCTAGTCATATAGTCCTTTAATCTTGATTCCTTTCATCGGTTAGCAAGGAGTTTGAAGCTTGAGTACTTTGAAGAGTATTTAAGAACAGCTCGTAAGCAATTCCAAGTGGCAGAGATGACTCAAGGGACCTCGTCATATAAGCATATCCTATGGTAAATGTGGTACCTGGTCCAGTCAACTTGGAAATAGAAACTGACCACTAGTGGGTGTCAATTAAAAAGTCACTCTGTGGCTAACGCTTCTACTGCTATCGGTAGGGCTTAGTCTCTCGTGGTTCATTTCCACCGAAGAGCATCTATTTGAATAATTAGTGTATATAGTTGATCACTCTAATGACAACGGATTTGATTCGCAAATTTCTCGTGATTGACCGAAGGAAAGGTTAGCGACTGCTCTCCCTACGGAATCTCCAGTAGATCCATTGCATAGCTGGCAGACACGATGGGCTCAGGGTTTCGACTGCTGTTCATTCCGATCTTAGGTCTCCCTCAGCGAATTCAAAAGGGTTGGGTCCTTTGTCAATGACTTACTTTCCTAGTAGCAGAGATGCAATAATAACTACTTTCTTCTGCTAGGCGTTTCTTTGTGCCAGCTGAGAAATAATACTCGTTTTTATCGGATGAGGGGGAGTGTCTTTGTTAGTTCAACGTGCAGATCTGGGAGGAAGGGGCAGGACTTGTTGTTCGGGCAGTCTAGTTTTGTTTTTGTTTGGTGCCAGTGTCCTAGTGAAGGAAGTAGAGCTTGTTGTTCCAACAACCGCTCTCTTCTCTCTCCGCCCCTGATGTCTTCTCTTTGTCTTCGGTATTTTTTTGAGGATTCAGATTCACTTATAACTATAAGAAGAGTGTGGTGTGGAGGAATGAATTACGGAAGGAGACAGATTCTATATAAAATGGATTAAGGTGGGTTTTGGAGATTATACCTAGTTTGTGGACATATTAGATAGTACCTAATTTTCCTGATCTTCCACCTAATAAAATAACGCAAAATAAAAGAAAGTAGTACCATGAGCAGCTTAGACAAGAATGGATTTGGGAATGACAAATAATAGTCGGCGAGAGCCGGAGGAATTGTTAAGTGAATGGGATATAGATCAAGTGGGGCCTTGCAATAGCAGTAGATGCTACATACGTGGTGTCATTATCAGCGATTCCTCAATCGATCAGAAGAAAGGGAATATAACCTGCCCCTCATTGTCCTTCAATCATGGTGCAATGAATATCGTAGATAGAGTGATTCCGGTCTCATATAGCTAGCTTTCCTTTCAAAGTGAAACGATTTTCCTTTTACGTTGAGATATTTGAATTGGATTTTCTTTCACCACTACTATCATAGTGCACAGAAAACACTGACGTTTCCGCTCGCTTTCAACCACTGCCACTTTACATGAGCATTGTTACGCAGTCGGTCAAGTATTTAGTTTCTGCTAGTATATCAAGGACTTGTGAGAAGTGAAAGGAAAAAAATGAAAAAAAATGAATTCTCATAGTTCATTGAATTAAGGGAGGGCCATTCATGGGGGGTTCGTGGAAGAGTTGGGTTCGATTCCCTTTATATGCGATGTGGCAAAAAAGACTGATTCAACGAAATATGCCATGCCAACATTAAGATTTAAAATGTGTCGTCTACTTCCAGGAAATGTTCGGAACAGAGAACTTTCTCTAATCCAACGCCGTATTCTCCGAAGATTGAGGAACAAGAGGAGATCCATTAAAAGAAATCTCTCTTGGAGAGAAAATCTAAATAGTAACATCAAGTCACAAACTACACGAAAGTTGTCTCATTATTATGGGGATTTACCCATAAGGGAGAGGCACAGAGGAAGAGAACGAACTTCATATATCCTTTTTTTACTCAATCAAGAAACAAGATCAGTCATGATTCCAGTTCGTCTCCATTTTAGTGACACTCTTCCTCAAGCAAGGCAACCGATAAGTCATCGGGGTTTGTTTGAATAATGGACTGGTAACCATTGCTCAGTTGAAAGTTTCCCACGGTGATCTAATATCTTTTAAAGAAAATTACGCGAGAACCCGCAGTTTTGAAATAAGGAGATCTTTCTATATCGACATATCAGTTGGAAAAATCATAGGAAAATTCCTATCGGACATATCAGTTGGAAAAAGAAGAGGCAAATTCCTACCGGCCAGAATCTGGAGAAGAACAAAAAAAGAATGGTTCCACTTACTCACAACTCAGAGGGGATGCCGCTTACTACTCAAATCCAAGGAAATTGCAAAAGTTGCTTTCTTATATGCAAGAAGAAGACTTTGAAAGAGCAAATAAGTTTGGATCCGCAAAAGTATGCTTAGGCAGTTCCTTCGCTGAGCACAACAGAATGGAGAGGAATTTGTTTCATTTCAAATACTTCTTCTTATTGAAAAGAGGGAAGGAGAAAAACCGAAATCTTCCTACTCGAACAATAAGTCCTTTTGTAGAAAAGTCTTCTTTATATAATAATTCGACCTATTGCTCCGAATCCCTGTTTACTAGGAAGATAAGAATCAAAAGGATCGAACTACCTTGTCGGTGTACTAGAGTAGGGGTACCCTAGTATCCCGAACTTGTGCACGGGCAGTTGCAGCACCCCGCGGCAAGGCTTGCCGGGTGACCGCCAAGGTCCTCCGTGGTTCCTTTGGAGCCATTCAAGAACAAAGTATTCAAGCCAAGGAGACAAGGCCCGGCAAGAGGAGCTTGCCGGAAGGCCACCCGAGGCACTGGAGACAAGGCCCGCAAGAGGAGCTTGCGGGGAAGGCCCGTGAGCGACAAGCTTCGGACGCGACAAGACAACAACCACGGCAAAGGCGTTTGCATGGCAGACTACCACTCTGTTCCTGCGCTCAAAGACATCCACCAACGTGTCGCCTCGACCTTTCCAGCGTGCGTGGCGAGAGAGGTCAGGCGGCCAGCGAGCGCTGGTGAAGCGGCGCCGACAAGATTGCCATCGTGGCAAGCGGTGGTGTCCCTGACGGTCCCTGTTTGCACTGTTTGGGCGATGTAGACGGGCATTTAATGCCTTTGTCCCCTGCCGTCAGGGTTAGGTATGATCCACTATACAAGTAGCTGTACCAACCGCATCCCTTTTCCATTTTTGCCCTTCTCTACGTTACCACCTGTCGGAGACCCCTTGAGCATATAAAAGGAGGCCCATGCGCAACGTAGAGGGGGGTTCGAAAGGTTCGAAGCCAGAAAACACTCACGCTAGGTCTCGTTAGCAGCTGGTGTGTCTCAGTAGCACTCAGCGCTCCCTAGCAAGAACTCAATACACTCGGACATGCAGCAGTAGGAGTGTTATCTCTCCGGAGAGCTCCGAAGCTGGGTAAACTGCTCTTGTGCTTCGCCTCGATCAGCTCTTCGTGCGATCTCCGCCCCCCGCCGAACCGAAAGGGGCTCGGTCCGCCGGTCCCATAGGTGTTCGTGGGTCAGATCAGCTTCCCCGACATCTTTGGCGCGCCAGGTAGGGGGCGTTGAGGTTGTGAAAACCTGATCCGGCATTCACACGAGCTAGATCTTCATCGTTTTCATCAACATGCCACCGAAGAAGAAGGCTTCGGCGGCAGCGGATCCGTCCACGTCGATCCCACCACCACCGGAGCAAATGGGGTGGTGGGGTAGACGCCGGCGGAAGAACGGGCGTCGACGAGGGAGTCCATGGTGCTGCCAGGTCCAAGGACAAGGCTGCGCAGACCTCGGCGTCCGTACATGCACCACGCCCATCTCAGGAGGCGCAGGACCGACAGCGTCATGGTATTCACAGTACCATACGCTCGTTGGACCAAGATCGAGCTGGTGTTTCTCGGGGCCCTCAAGATCAGCATGCACGCCAACATGCTAGCACGAAGCGCATCGCTGGGCGGGATACTGCTCCTTCTAACATAGTTAGAAGTCCGAGCATATCCCGCTCCTCGCGCCGTTCGCCACTACCACCCACCACTCCAGCAGAAGCTTTGGCGAGAGCTCAACTGCTCCTGGATTACCCTCCAACAGCCGACAAGGTCGATGAATGGAGGGCCACCATTCAGAGTCTCATCGGCTTTGCCAACGGCGACACTCCGCGGCAGCCGAGTACATCGCTGCCGCGGCAGGACTACCAAGCACGAGCCGGTGGCAACGAAACTGGTGGGGGTGCAACCACCATGCACTCTCCACCCCGAAGGCCAAGATCGCCGACTCGCCGGATCCACCTCGACAGCGACTCCACCGCGTCATCCGATCCACGAGCCCGTCGCGATCAGCGCCAAGTTCTTCACGAACGACAACAAGAAGACGCTCGAACTCGCATCGAGCGCCGAAGAGAAGCGCAGCGTCAATCAGACCAGCGCGCTGGGCCCTCTGTCGACATGCATGCGCCAAGGGAACCAGGCAACTTACCGTACGCGGTAGGTTGCCCTGCGTTCACTCGTGAGCTGCGGCAAGTCCAGTGGCCCAGCAAGAAGAATTTCAAGCCGACGCGTGCGCAGAAGTACGACGGCAAGACGCATCCGTCGGAGTTCCTCAGCATCTACACCATCGCGGTGCAAGCTGCCGGGGGGCGAGACGACAAGATCTTAGCCAACTACTTCTCGTTGGTACTCAAGCCCAATGTCAGATCCTGGCTCATGCACTTGCCGGACAACTCCATATCCTCTTGGGCGGATCTATCCCATCAGTTTGTCGGCGCCTTCACAGGTGGCCACAAGCCCCATGGCCAAGAGAGCGATCTTCATCTGCTCGCCCAGAAGGAAGGAGAGCCCCTGCGCAAATACATTCAGAGATTCATCCGTACAAAGACAACATCCCAGATGTCCACCCCGCCATGGTAATCAGCGCGCTCCATCGAGCGTCGCGAAACCGCAGGATGCGGAGGAGATGGCGATGTGCAAGATCGAGACGTCGATGAGCTATATGCTCGGCCGACAAGTGTGCACGTCTTTGGAAGCGAGGAAACTCCCGGAGAGAATGTAGAAGCGGGAGGATCTGATAGTGAGGAGGCTGCCCCGGCAAAGAAAAGTCGGCGGCGGAACAATAGAAAGAAGAAAGGCAAAGATGTGCTAGTCGTTGAGCAGTCCGGCAACGGAGGTGGCACCAAGAAAGCCAAAGCTGGTAGCTCCGGCAAGGAGGTTGCCGCAGGCACCAACTGCCAGGCTGTGGCGATCGCCGACAAGCTGTGACGGAGCCAACAAGCGATCTTGCAAGATCCACCGCACCAAGGGCCATGACCTCCGAGCTACAAGAAGGTCGAGCAGCTTGTCGAGCAGCAAAAGGCTGAATACGAGCGACGCGACAAGGAGAAGGCCCAGGAAGGTGCTGGAGGAGCTGGCAAGAAACGCCCCGGCCGGGGAGGACGCCGCGGCAAGGCCAAGCAGCGGCAAGGAGACAGACCTCCCCGCGGCCGCGACAAGAATGAAGATGACGACGACGATGAAGATATGGATGATGACGAGACTGATGCACAGGAGTTCCAGAAAGCCACAGAGGTCTTATGCGTCGACGGCGGTGCTTCTCTGCATACTTCACACCGCCAGCTCAAGCAGTGGATGCGGGAAGTCAATGCGGCAGAACCATCCGTCGAGTCACGCAAACCTTTGAAATGGTCCAGCACACCTATCATCTTTGATATTGAGGACCACCCTGATCGCATAACTGCAGTCGGGTGCTTGCCGATGTTGGTTTCACCAACTATCCGCAACCTCAAAGTCACTAAGATGCTAGTTGACGGCGGGGCCGGCTTGAACCTGATCTTCTCCGTGGTACTCCAGAAACTCCAGATCCCTGATGGCGAGCTTGAAGAGACCGGCACATTCCAAGGAATCAATCCGGGAAGGAGCAAGCCAAAGGGAAAGATCACGTTGCCGGTGACATTTGGCAGCGAGTTAAACTTCAGGACTGAGAGGGTCACTTTTGACGTTGCTGACTTTCCATTGCCTTACAATGGGATACTTGGCCGTCCAGCACTCGCCAAATTCATGGCGGCCTCTCAATGTGCATACAACATGCTGAAGATGCCAGGTCCGATAAGTGTAATCTCTGTCCCTGGCGACAAGAAGGATGCTCTTATCTGCGCCGACAAGATCTACGGGAAGCAGCAGCCACAGCAGATTGCAAGCCAATTGCCGCTGAAGCTCCCGGGGCGAAGAAGAAGATCAAGTCCGGCAGGAGTTCTGATGCCCACTCCGGCAAGCGCACCTCTTCGGAGTGCTGCGCTACCGTCGAGGACGCACCATCGAGCTCCACCGGTAAGTGCAAGAAGAAGACGATGACAGCTCCACCAGAGACCAAGAAGGTGTCCACCAAGGAGGACGGCACTGGTGGTACCTTCACCATCAGTGCCACTCTCGACCCTAAATAGGAAAGCGCGCTCATTGCTTTCCTGCGGGCGAACGTCAACGTGTTTGCATGGCAACCGTCTGACATCCCCGGTGTTCCCAGGAAAGTAATCGAGCACCACCTAGCTGTCTGTCCTCATGCGCGGCCCGTCAAGCAGAAAGTCAGGAAGCAGGCAGTGGAGTGCCAAGAATTCATCGCAGAAGAAATCAAGAAATTGGAAGCAGCAGGCCTTGTCAGAGGAGTGCTCCATCCTACGTGGTTGGCCAATCCTGTAGTCGTGCGCCAAGGCTTAACGGAAATGGAGGCTTTGTATCGACTTTACCGATGTTAATAAAGCTTGTCCCAAAGACCCATCTCCTTGCCGCGATCGACCAGATTGTTGACTCCACGGCTGGATGTGATTTGCTTTCATTTCTTGATGCATACTCAGATACCATCGATCTTCATGGCGTAAGAGGATGAGGAGAAGACCGCATTCATCACTCCATGTGGCACATACTGTTTCGTACGGATGCCTTTCGGTTTAAAGAATGCTGGTTCGATATTCGCAAGAGTAGTCCATGACGCTTTTGAGCCACAAATGAACAGAAATGTGGAAGCCTACATGGATGACATAGTGTTAAAGATCAAGGACAAGGCGACTCTGATTCAAGATTTAGACGAAACCTTTGCAAATCTGCGCAAGATCAACCTCAAGCTCAACCCCGAGAAGTGTGTGTTTGGAGTCCCCTCCGGCAAGCTTCTCGGGTTCTTCGTGTCTCAGCGGGGAATTGAAGCCAATCCCGACAAGATCAAGGCCATTGAGCAGATTGAAGCACCAAGCGCGTCAAGGATGTACGAAGACTTGCCGGTTGCGTGTAGCTGCTCTCAGCAGGTTTATCTCTAGGTTCTGCTGAAGCGCTTCGCCATTTTTCAAAATATTGAAAAAGGCAGGTCCAATGAAATGGACTCCGGAAGCGGAGGCTGCGCTGCAGGACTTAAAGAGATACCTGTCCTCCACTCCAACACTTGTCGCACCTAAGCCACAAGAGAAGTTGCTGCTGTATATAGCGGCAACCAATCAAGTGGTTAGTGCTGCGTTAGTAGCGGAGAGGGAGGCGGATGATGAGCTAGCAACCACGGCAGATGCATCCAGCGACAAGCAGGCGACTTCACCGGCAAGCTCTGGTCCCGACAAGGATGGATCTGCGCACGCGTGTGAGAAGATGCAGAAAAGGATCGTGCAGCGCCTAGTTTACTTTGTCAGTTACCTTCTGTAGGTTATTAGGTCAAGGTACTCTGGTGTGCAGAAATTGTTTTTCGGCCTTCTCATGGCCTCGAGAAAGCTGCGCCATTACTTCCAAGCACATGAGATCACAGTCGTCACTCGCTTTCCGCTGAAGAGGATACTGCAAAATCCAAAAGCGACAGGCAGGATTGTCGAGTGGGCACTGGAACTGTCAAGCTTTGGCCTCAAGTTTGAGAGCACCTCAACTATCCAAAGCAGAGCATTGGCGGAGTTCATAGCAGAATGGACACCAACACAAGATGAAGAAATTCCATAAACGAGCATCCCCGTCAAGGAAGCAAGCAAAGAGTGGCTGATGTACTTTGATGGTGCCTTCTCGCTGCAAGGCGCCGGTGCGGGCGTGCTACTTGTTGCACCCACCGGAGAGCACCTCAAGTACGTTGTCCAGATGCACTTTCCCAAGGAGCAAGCAACAAACAATACAACAGAGTATGAAGGTTTGCTTGCCGGTCTCAGGATCGCAGTAGACCTTGGGATCAAGAAGCTCATTGTTAGGGGTGACTCACAGCTTGTCGTCCGCCAAGTGAACAAGAATTATCAGAGTCCGTTGATGGAAGCTTACGTTGATGTGGTGAGAAAGCTAGAAGAGCACTTTGACGGCCCACAGATGGAACATGTTCCAAGAGCTCAGAACGACATTGCAGATGGCCTGTCGAAGTGCGCCGCACTTAAGTTACCTGTGGAACCAGGGATCTTTGTGCTCAAACTGACTCAACCGTATGTAACGCCATCAACTGGACAGAACAAGAAGAGGAAGTTGATTTCTGGTGACTATTTTCCGGCAGAGCTCCCCGAAGCCGCCGCCAAGAAGGTCCCCAAGATCAGCACCAAGAGTGCTGAGGAGCAGTCTGCTCCGACAAGCCCTAGGGTTTGTTTCGTTGAAGCAGACGCTCCCGACAAGTTTTGCTCCGGCAAGCTTGCCGGGGAACGTCAAGCTCGGTGAGCCGCAGGTTCTCGCCAGTAGAAGCGGATGTTCCCGCAGCAGCAGATGTGCCTTTAGTCCTTGTTGTCGAGCCGCAAGCTCCAAAGCATGGGCACAGAGATTGTCCATTTCCTTGAGACAGGAGAACTTCCGAAGAGCAAGAAGAAGCGGAAAGAGTAGCCCGGCGGTCAAGTATGTACCAGCTTTGTCGACAACACACATGCATGAAGAAGACTCAACGGCGTGAAATTGAAGTGTATTCACCGGAAGACGGACAAAAGCTGTTGGCAGAGATACATGGAGGCATATGTGGTCACCACATTGGCGCAAGAGCACTTGCCGGCAAAAGCGTTCCGGCAAGGTTTCTTTTGGCGGACAGCCCTCCAGGATGTAACTGCACAAGTAACCAAGTGTGAAGCGTGCGGTTTCATTCCAGCAGATACACCAGCCAGCTCAAGCTCTCGGGCGATCCCTTTATCACGGCAATTTTCGGTCAGGGGCTCGACATCCTCGGCCCCTTTCCCGAGCTGTCGGGGCTTTGAGTACTTATGCGTTGCAATCGACAAGTTCACAAAGTGGCGGAAGTGGAAGCGATGAGGAAGGTGACAAAGACAATCAAGAACTAAGTTCTTCAGGTCGATTGTTTGCCGTTTCGGGATCCCTAACAAGATCATCACCGACAACGGCACGCAATTTATGAGCCGCACCTTCATGCAATACGTCCAAGATCTTGGCACCAAGGTCTGCTTCGCTTCTGTTGCTCATCCGAGAAGTAACGGTCAAGCGGAGAGGGCAAATGCTGAAGTGCTGCGCGGACTCAAGACCAGGACTTTCGACAGGCTGCACAAGTGTGGAAAGAACTGGATTGAGGAGCTGCCAGTGGTTCTTTGGTCGATCAGGACGACGCCAAATCGAGCCACTGGCCAGACACCTTTCGCTCTAGTCTATGGAGCAGAGGCAGTTCTCCCCACGGAACTCGTATACGGGTCACCTCGAGTGCTCGCTTATGATGAGTTCGAGCAAGAGCAGTTGCGACAAGATGACGCACTGCTCCTTGAGGAGGACCGTCTTCAGGCCGCTGTATGAGCTGCTCGATATCAGCAAGCTTTGCGCCGCTACCATAGCCGCAAAGTTAATGCCAGAAGTCTCGCGGAAGGCGACCTTATTCTTCGGCGCGTTCAGTCCGCCAAGAATTCCAACAAGTTCACGCCGAAGTGGGAAGGCCCTTACCGGGTGAAACGAGTCACTAGGCCTGGCGTTGTCCGCCTTGAGACCGAAGATGGCATTCCGGTGAGCAACTCCTGGAATATTGAGCATCTTCGTAAGTTTTACCCGTGAGAGCGGTTGTTTAACCTGTTCCGGCAACCACTTTTTGTACAAGTCTTGCCGATGTTGCATGCAATCCTTTGTACAAAGCCGGGAGCTGACCCCGTGCATAAGTAAAGCTCATGTGCTCCGCACATCTTGTCAATTTCATGCTTTCTACGCTTTTTATTGCATGCATTATCTGACATTTTGTGCAACACCTACCCCCGGTAAGCAATAACGAGCCGTAAGGCTCCATATCTATATTCTCTTCTTTCTCTTTCTCAAAGAAAAGAAGGTTCCCTCGCCCACAAGTTAGCCGGGGGGGGGAAGGAGAAGATAATGGAGTGGACCAAGCGTCGCTCGAGGAAGTTTCGTCTTACCGGGAAGCAAACGACAGAAAAGCTAAGTTGCTAAAGTTTGAGCAATCAGTTTTAAAATTTTTAAGTTATTCTCCTCAAACGACCGTGCTTTGTATGGAAAACCTGTGCGCGGAGGAACCAACTCGTAGCTAGTTGCGCCCTTACTTTGTTTCGAGTCAGCTCAACAACTTAAGTGAGCTGCGACTAGTTGCGACAAGGTTTCTTGTCGGTGGCGGCACCGCCAAAGAGGTTGCCGACGTCCCAAGACTCGATGCTTTCATGACAAAGGTGCTGCGCCGACAAGTTCCCTAAAAGCGTGGGCAAAAACATACAAAGGAAGGAATCAAGTAAAGGAAATAACATAGCAATCACTACCCGAAATAGAGTTATATTACAAGATAGCTTGTCGCAGCTCTAATAGATTGTTCTCATAACATGATCAGCAACAGCAAGAAAAAGAGAAAACGGGCGGCCTAATCTACGCGATCGCCATCAACCGTCTTGATCTCGCTCACCCTGTCCACGAAGGGTGCGACAAGGGTCTTGAGCGCTTCCACATCAGCATCCGGCGGCAAGGACTTGAGGACGTTGGTGAGGTTGAGGCCTGGATTGCGGAAGGCCACCTTCATCAAGACCTTTGAAGAGCTCCCACAGATCCGGGCGCGACTCGTCGACCAGCTGCTTTGGGATCTCTTCCCGAGTCGCTGGAGGGCCGCCACCACGCCTTTGAAGAACAAGCTGAGCTTGGCGCTGGGTTGGAGGTGCTCATCGGAGGAATATCCAAGATCCTCCATCCCCAACTCGCCAGCTCCTCGTCGATGGCTGCAGCAACATCCACAAGACCCTCGGTCCAAAGCTCCACATTATCCTGAAAGTGTTCTCGGGCGGCAAGAAGACTTCGCCAAAGAACGCCTCGTCGGCCTTGATCTTCTCCTTCAAGGCCACCTCCTGCTCCCCGGCGCCGTCCGGCCGTCTCGAGTTAAAGTAGTTAGCTTCAACTCAAGATCTACATTGGAGTCCTTGGCGGCGCTAAGCTCCTTTCTCCTCTCGGCGAGACAACCCTGCAGCTCGCCAAGAGTGTAGGCGTCCTTCTCGCGCTCATGCTTGAGTGCAGCAAGCTCCTCGCCGCTCTCCTTCAGATTGGCCTCCAGCTGCATCACCTTCGTCTCCAGCTCCTTCTTGGCGGCCTCGGCAGCTGCTGCAGCATCCTTTGCTTCCTTGAGAGCCCCGCCAAATGTCTGCTCGCGCGCGGCAAGATCCTCCTCATGGCTGTCAAGATTAACCTTCCGCTGCGCCAACTCGCCTTCCTACGCAGACAGCTTCTCGGCGGCAAGCCGCTGTTGCTCTTGACTTCGCCTTCTCGAGGAGGAAGGCTTTGCGCCTCAACGATTTGCTCCGCTCCTTCGCCAGGACCGGAGAGCTTCCTGGTTGAGGCCCCGGAGCTCCTCCGAGCCCTTCTCGATGTCTGCTCCCGCCTTCGCGACAAGCGCTTCTCGGGATTCCAGCTTGGCTTGTCGGTCGCGGTAGAGCGACAACAGCTTCCGCAGCTGCTGCTCCTCCTCAGACTCGCTGCTGCTGCTGCTTGGCGCGTCGACCAGCGTCAGCCCGGCGGAGGCGAGCAGCTCTTCATCAAAGGTTTCTCCTTCGGTCGGCGCCCTAGAGCCCGATGCCCAAGGAAGCTTGATGAAGACGCCATCGCCGACCTTCAAATAGGCGCCGGGCTGGGGCTCTTCGGAGCCTGACGCTGCGGCAGCGGCGGAGGGATCGGCGGTCGGCGTAGCGCCTGACACTCCTGCGGCCTCGGGGCCGTCAGTGCGATTGCCGGACCCCTCGCCAGCTTCTGCGGCAGCAGCCTTGGCGGCCTCTTCGCCGACAGGATCATCAGCGGCGGCTTCCTCTTCGGCGACAGCGGCGTCGTCAATATTGCCGCGCGCGTCCTCCTCGTCGGCGACCTCGGTCTCCATTGGCTCTGTGGCAGATGGATCTGACGACCGGAAAGGAAAGAAAAGTCAAGCAAATATTCAAAAACAAAATCAGAAGAAGAAGAACACAAGGGAAGTTTTCAAGCGAGGGGATTACCTGTGTTAGGGTCTGCAGTCATGGTCTCCGCCACCGGGGGATCGCTGGTGCTGTCCCTTGCCGGAGAGCTGTCCCTTGCCGGAGAACTGCCCCTTGCCGGAGAACGCTCCCTTGCCGGGGGATCCTCCCTTGGTGGTGTAGTCGAAGCAGATGGCATTTCGGGGGTGGCTTCCGTGCACTCCTGGTGAGGCTGCTCTGCTCCTACACAAACCAACAGTCAGATATCAGCAACGAAAGAGCACCCATGCACGCCTAACAGCAGAAAGTAAACCATATACTTACGCTGGGGGCTGCTTTGAGGAAGAGTTGTCGCGTCCGGCAAGGTGGTCTCAGACGCGCCTCCTGCTGTCGCGGTGGGTTCGTCCTCAATGACAATCACCGGGGCCTTGGCTCTCTTCGACGCTCTCTGTGCCAGCGTCCTGAAAAGGAATGGATTCAGAGTGAAGCAAATCGACACAAGACAAAGCAACAAAATCAAGAACTACAAGCACGGCAAAGAATCTTACTCTTCTTCTTCCTCGCCGGAGCTGAGCGCGAGAGATCACCCGCTCGCCTCCGTGCGACGAGGCGAGGAGGGTTCCTTGGCCGCTTGGCGGGAGCGAAGCGGCGGCCGGGAGGGCCCGCTCAGCTTGTCAGAAGGGCGTGCGGTGCTCCCGCTGCAACAAAGTGCTTGCTGCTGTGGAGCGCGTCATGGCGCGGCGTGGCTGTTGGCCCGTCTGCCGCCCCGCCACATCTCCGCCTTATAAGACGCCTTCTGGTGGAGCTGGGGCTCCGCTCGCGGCAAGCTGTCTCAAGGTGGGAGGAAGCGCCTCGGTGGGCTCGCCGACTAAGCTTCAGCTCGGCAAGCTCTTCCTCGCCAGACAAACTCCCTCGCCGACAAGGCTTGCCGCCTCTGCTGCCTCTGCCTCCTCCACGGTGAATCCAACTGCGCAGCGACAAATAAGCTGCTGCCGCCTCTTCCAGCTGGTGTGGCGATCGCTGATCTCATCATCGGTGGTGTCGCTGGTGAGGCTCTTCTGTTCATCGGGCGGACCGCACTTCTACCAGTGTCAAAGAACTCCCGCGACGACGCCATCTACAGGCTCTTGCCAAGTTGGGACAATTCCATGCGAGTCGCATAGTGGCATCATTGCACGGATGCGGTCGAGCGAGGAATTGTTGCAGAGCGGAACGACACCCCTCGGCAACCTGAACATTTTGGGATGATCAGGATCGGGCTTGAGCAGCTCCAAGAGCATCACGTCCAGTTCCAAGACGGTGAAGTTGAAGTTGAGGCCTGGGCGCAGCCTCATGATATCCGCCGCATTCTAGAACTCCCAGCCGGGTCTCCTCCTCTCCCAAGCAAGGCGTCTGTGGCGGCGAAGAAAGTCTGCGCCAACGGTGCCTCAAATGAGCCCGCAAGCCCGAGGCGCAAGATCCGGTGACGGCAAATTTCAGCCTAGCGCCTTCCGAAGCCACGTTGCTCCAATCGTTGCAGCGACTATTGGGGTTTGGCGCTGGGCGGTAAGGGCTGCGGGTTCTCCTCAACAATCCAACACCAATCTGCCCTCCATTCCTCCCACTTGGTGCGGAGCTCTCCCTCCAGATAAGCTTCCTTCTTGCCAATCCTCGAGATCCAAGCGATTCCGCCGGCAAGGGGCTCCCCTCTCTCAACTCGGGGCATAAAGAAGTGGCGGAAAAGAGCTACGTTTTGGATGGACTCCGACAAAGTTTTCGCAGAGATGTGCGAAAACTGCCATGGTCAAAACATCATTGGGGGTGAAGTCAAGGAGGCGGAACCCGTAGGTGTTCATGATATCGCAGAAAAATTCAGAGAAGGGCGGGCAGAGACCGCAATAGAAGAACAGCGTAATAAAGGGTACCCATTTGGAGCCAGTTCGAGGCGGCAGCTGAGTACCTTCAGGCGCTGGATGCGCCGCGTCTCCGTCGACCGAAGAGGTAGTAGTACTCCTCGGATCCTTCAAGGCGAGCTGAGGGGAAGATTGCCCCCTCCTTTCAGGCGCCCATGAGCCGCCACGCCGGCCGACTTCACGGCCTTCCTCTTGTCGGCTTTGAGCCATGGCGGAGGTGGTGGGGAGGTCGACGGCGCAGGGTGCTGCTGGCGATGGGGAGCGGGCGCTGCTCTTTTCAGCCCGGGAAGAAGGGGGGAGCGGCGGAGGTTGTCGAGATTGGACAGCAACTAGCGAGATGGGCGAACTGCCCCTGCTTCCCCTGCTTATAAAGAGGGAGGGGCGGACGCCCGCTTTCGAATAAAGAAACCACCCACGATCTCTCCCACGACGCCGCATTCGACGCGTGCTGCCTCGTGGAGGGCGTGTGGGTCCGGAGTGAGTTATGGCGTAACCCAGGCCGCGTGCCCGTGCCTGTTTTGGGCCTGGCCCAACAGCGCTTCGGCACCGTGTGTGGCCCAGGCCCGGGGGCTCCTGTCGGTGTACTAGAGTAGGGGTACCCTAGTATCCCGAACTTGTGCACGGGCAGTTGCAGCACCAAGTGGCAAGGCTTGCCGGTGACCGCCAAGGTCCTCCGTGGTTCCTTTGGAGCCATTCAAGAACAAAGTATTCAAGCCAAGGAGACAAGGCCCCGGCAAGAGGAGCTTGCCGGGAAGGCCACCCGAGGCCCCTAGGAGACAACGCCCGCAAGAGGAGCTTGCCGGAAGGCCCGTGAGCGACAAGCTTCCGGACGCGACAAGACAACAACCATGCAAGGCGCTTGTCGCGCAGACTACCACTGTTCTCGCGCTCCAAAGACATCCACCAACGTGTCGCCTCGACCTTTCCAGCGGTGGCGTGGAGGTCTGTCGCGGCCAGCGAGCGCGTGGCAAGTGGCGCTGAAAAGATTGCCATCGTGGTAAGCGTGGCGCCCCGACGGTCCTCGCTTGCACTGTTTGGGCGACGAGACGGGCATTTAATGCCTTTGCCCCTGCCGTCGTGGTTAGGTATGATACACCGCACAAGTAGCTGTACCAACCGCATCCCTTTTCCATTTTTGCCCTTCTATGTTGCCACCTGTCGGAGACCCTTGAGCATATAAAAGGAGGCCCATGCGCAACGAGGGGGGTTCGAAGGTTCGCCCGTAAAACACTCACGCTAGGTCTCGTTAGTAGCTGGTGTGTACTGTAGCACTCAGCGCTCGCTAGCAAGAACTCAATACACTCAGACATGCAGCAGTAGGAGTGTTATCTCTCCGGAGAGCTCCGAAGCTGGGTAAAGTGCTCGTCTCGATCTCCGCCCCCCGCTGAACCGAAAGGGGCTCGGTCCGCCGATCCCATAGGTGTTCGTGGGTCAGATCAGCTTCCCCGACATACCTACTCATTATTCGGAGGTGAATCATAGAACACTAAAAGTTGTGGCATCTTATGGACCTAATATAGGTCACATCCCTCACGACATGAGATTGAAAGATCCAAACATTCCTCTTCGGAGCGGAAACGGACGTGTCCAAAACATATAAAAAAAGATCGGCCTAATCGCTCATAGGGACATATCTATCTGGATAGAGGATAGTCTAGATCAATTTTGAGAAAAATCTATATATATATATATGGATAGGTATCTCTGTGGATAGAGATAAAGATAGGGATCCCTATAAATCAAAATATATGGAAAAAGTGCACTTCTTGACTACTACTACTATTTCTTAGACTTTTTCAAGGAAACATCGTTTTTTCGATTTTGACTGAATTGGTCAGAGCGTAGACGAGCAAGCAGCTCCCAGGAAAGAGGTCAGATCATCATAGAGCAGTTGACTATAAGTATAAGACTGCTAGCCCAATTTCTCTTCTTTCTGTTCACACGAGCAACAATTGGGAATAAAACAGACCATGAACATGAGTTTAAAATGTAAAAAAAGGGAAGACTGCATTCTCCACTTTCTTATCTCTAAAATGCGTAATATAGTGATGTCATGTGTCTGTTTCTCTGAAAAGGTGGGTCGGCCCTTAGGGCAAATTGTAGTGCCAGGTTCCATTGTGGAACGGTCGCTTGCAGTGACCTCTCGTCTGTTGTAGTACGAAAGGACTCATGATCGCATCCAATCTCTCATGTCAATGAGTCGCTTAGAAAACAGCTCCAAATGAATCGGTGATTTCCCTTTATTTCCCTGAGCGCAAGGGGAAACAAGATTGAGAATGAATTAAAACAGACCAAATGTTTCATTTTTCCTATTATCGGGCCAGCTCGATACAAACCATGGGAAAAAGAACTCGAACGCTTCTTTAAGGCGCTACTATTTCTAGCGCCGTAGGTGCTTTATCACAATACGAAAGATGTACATACGAGGACTACGATTCCTATTTAGAGATATTCCTACGAGCGGTAGACGTAGTAAGGAAATTACGTACGCCAATAACAAATACGAATACAATTACACCTACGAGCCTACGCAATGGCATGTTTCCGCGTATAAAGCTAAGAACGAGAATAGCCTACTGGCTCCACTCGGAAAAGGCAAAGGTATCCAGTATAGGATATCGAAGGACGGAGGACAAGGAAAGCAGGCAAGGTAAACCTCCTTTGCCAAAGCCCTTTTGAAATACCTACTTTTTGAACCTTTAGAAAATACCTGCTAGCTATCCCTAGTTTTGTTTAACCAGCTTTCCCCCAAAAAGGGGATATTCGCTGCTTACTGCTCACGGAAACATCCGACCTTATGGTCAAGTCGTCCGCCCATCTTTCTGATCTCATTCTTTTTCCGATCGCATAAAAAGTCATGAGATCAAAAAAGAAATGTGAGAATGTAGTTACATATGTAAAAAAAGTCAATATCTCATTCTCTTTTTCTTAAATCATGAATTGAATGATGTGTGTTTCATCAAGTATGAACATATTGCATTTTTGCTATGCAATTTTAGTACCGGATCGACGTCCATTTATTTTTGTGTCTTCATCCGCGTGTATGTCTGTGTTAGATAGGCTCTGAAGGCCTTACTTTACTAACAGGTAGGGCCAGTTACTTTTATTATTTTTTTGATGCTTACCCGCATGTTTAGATTATTTACTTGCCCTTTCACTTTTTCTTTGGTTGTCACCAACTTTGTTCAATGCTAGTCCCTAGCCCATGAATAAGGGCTCCGCTGGCTACCGGGTTCAGAGAAGTTTGTAAGCTCTTTCTCTTTTTTCGTTTTTCGCCACCTCCTGTGTCTTTCCATTTAAGGTCTTTAATTTTCGGCATTAGCTTCGTTAGAGAAAGCCATGCGTGAACTACAAAGCATGGGATCCTGAACACCATGAAAGAAAGCGTACTACTTTTCAATAAGGTCCGTCTTCAGAGAGGAGAGACATGAACTTATTTTAGGCGTAGAAAGGGCATACTGTATGAAAGATTGACTGAAAAGAGGTAGGGACTGGTCTCGCTGCTAAGGGAGAAGGAGACCTCTATCAGAGCAAGCTAAAGAGCCCACTTTATATCGTCGATTTCAGGTAAGGCACTTGATCAAGCCTATCATCCGGGAATTTAGCTCCAAACCAAAGACGACTTGCTTTGCTGCATTTCTTGGGCCGGGGATTTACTTGATTTTGGCGAAAGAAAGGCCATATGATCTACTTTCTAGTGTCGGTCCCTTCACAAAGATAGCCCCTTCTTGCTCTTATTCTTATTCTTATTCTTATTCGGTGGAATACAAGAGTTCTGAAGCTCCTTTCTTTCAAGTGAAAATTGCCTATCTTTCTTGGTTTGGAATCCAATCCAGTTGAAAACAAACAATTGCCCGATCTCAAAGTCAGATGAAAAGCTAGGAGTGTAAACCACGTACGAGCGTTGCGCAGAAAGCAAAATGTTTTGCAGGAGAGTCAAGCGTAAAACGATCAAAAGGAAATGGGTCGATGCTAAACTCAAATAGTTCCCCAGAGGGGGCCCCGGGTTGAAAGAGCGAGCTACATTCTTTCATAGAAGACAGAAAATAAGAGGACTGATGCTTTCTTACTTCATCTTAATATAGGGTTTATAGCATTGGAATTATGGAATTTGAATGGATTGAGTACATCAAGATGAAGAAATTAACGTAATAAGCGATATTTTCAAAAGATTCGGTCATGCCAGAAACCTCAGTGTGCATGGCACTAAAAAAGGGTACAAAGAACCTGAGATGCAAGTAATGGCTGAATAGCCGGGGAAACACTAAATAAATAGAAGTGTCATCCGGACTTACTTGATTGATTGAACCGAGATATGGAAATGCCATTGAGAGATTAGAAGGGATAGAGAAAACATCAGATAGAGGTCGTGCTTCTGCTCAGTCCAAAAGAACAATCTGAGTGAGGATAAGGTGGTTTATGTTAGGGTCTGAGAAAGCAACTTGACATGCCAATCCTAACAAGAATTTCACTCTTTCTGGTCATGTCACAAACCACCTCTTGGAAAGCAGATCGAAAGCCAATCGTTTCAGAAGATGATGACCCTCTTGTGCTCCTACGTTCTTGCTAGTTGGTGGATGAAGAATAGGAGCGAGCTTGCTTGAGTAGAAGATAACCCGCGAGAAGGATGTTTTGTAGCGCTTTCTCATACAAAAGGAAAAGGTGTCGCGACCGAAGATAAGGAAAGATCCCAGCTATTGATTGCTCTGTCGCGCCACCCCTCCTCCCAGAGCCGATTCTTATCCATATATTTTTCAGCTAAAAGATATGGTACATATATCAATGTAAGCTGGCACCTTTGGTTCTTGGTACGACTGGTACTTTTTCTCATTTATCGGTCTAGTTTGAAAATTTTCCCCTCAAAGATCAAGTTTTTCTTATATATTATGCTGCGCCCTTGCCCTTAACCTTCCTTTCTCTTCTATAAAAGGCTGGACGTCAAATGTAACTGATGCTTATATTATAAATATGACAAGCAAGAAACCTACTATTGCCGTAAACAAAAACCCAAACATTAGTAACTAACAGAGCTTTCCTACTCTAACTATTTCCCTATAAACCATGACTGATATACCAGTCAAAAAAGACTTCTGAAACTAAACTATTCTATTGATTTATGCCCGTGCTTCTTCTTCTGTTTTTGTACGCAGAAGGATGTGTAGGAGGAACAGACCTCTGAGGTTAAGGATGAGAAGGTGAAATGTGAAGATAGAGAATAGATGCCATGAACAAGTGTGTAAATTCAAGAGTTAAGGAATACTATTGGGAAGATTGGGCATTGGGTTCATCCTGTTATTGACCATCCCTTTTCAACACATATCTTTTAGTATACACTTTTTTAGTTGCTTAAAGATTTCAGATATTGCTTTTTTGTTATAGGAAGTGTTGCGTTCCCCTTTAGGGTGTTTGTTAGTGGCGTCACCCGATAGGGTGTGTGCCCGGAAGAGAGAAGAAAAACATGTTGCTTGCTATTTCTAGTTGAAGAGCTATTTTTTCCTATCGAACAGGAATTCCGAGGGATGTTTTTTGTTGTCGATTTGTAGCAATAGAAAGATAATGGAAGTGATTGAATAAGTTGTGTCACGAGAATGGAAGTTGGGTCATGTTGATACTAGATCCATGTATTGATTATTCGAATTTTCCATTCCAATGCACAGTACTATGCATTCCATTCCAAAGAGCGGTTTCGGTGGGTTGATACGATTTCCACTTTGACGGTCCTAAGTTGGCATTCTTTGTAGATAACTTCCATATCGCCATAGACGAAAAGTACCCAATTTCATGCTGAGAGACCATGTAAGGGTTGTACGACCCATCCATATGATAAAAGACTCACAAGCCTAAGAGCAATTCCTTCCTTCCCTGTCATTAATTAAGGACTGGCTTGCTTCGAGAGAAACGAAATCTGAATTCCATAGTCGTCTTCCTCACGAGCTTGAACAACTAAAGTGTAGGTTGGAAACATACCTTTTTCCGTTGGATTGTCCTCCAAAGAATGGAATAGTAACACGCGCTCCCAAGAGGCGGCATTAGTTTATGGTTCCAAAGCACGAGTCACTCCATCCAGCTATACTTGCATTAATATAGACGATTTGAGCCTTCGAATTTACTTACTACAAAACAAGCTATGTTCTCCTATATATTTCCTTGGGCTCGCTTTACAAAAGAAAAACAAACTACTCCTCTTGATGTGGTCGAGCGAAGTACTAATAGGCATGTAAACAGCAGGAATATCTTTCATTCATTTCATCCGTATGGTATGACACGACCTCTTTTGCTCCCCATTTCGTTGGGCCGAGGCCTCGCTCTACCGCCCGAAAGGAGGGTCTCGTGCTTGTAAACTAGCATATATCTTGCACATAATGAACATTCCTTCAGTCACAACGAGAAGCACTGTCGGTGTCTGAACGAATAGAAAACACAATCAACACTTCATATCAAAGTCAACCAATGTTTATCATATAGAGCGGAATCTTCATTCTAATTTGATTAGCCAACCCTCCCTCGAGTCGTATGCTTTCTGATCACTCTCCTATGCTGGTTACTTTTATTTCAAACGTTACGTCGCTGCAGGTCCTCGTCCTTCAGGTTGAAGGAGATGTGTACTCGACTTCCTTGAAGTAAGTGGTGGCCCATAATAGTAGAGATGTATAACAATAGTAGCTTAACCAAAGGGATAGACTTGAACTATTCCACACCCCATTGCCAGAGGTTTTAAGAGAACAACCTTTTGGGGATACCAATTCCACCCATTCGCAGCAAAGGAACTAGCACATTCTTAAGATTTCCACCATTCTTGCTTATTCCCCTTACTTACCCAATGAAAGATATAGATTGGAAATTGGAAGATGGTCGTCCATAGTTATCTTGTTGAGCATACCCTCCCTTACTCATCAATGCGTTGGAAGCGACTTGAGATATCTTTTGGGAAGAGAGAATAACTATAGATGCTTGATATGCATATTGATCAATCGATCTCCGCGTCCTGCCAGTTCGCTAAGTAGACTCACTCTACCAAGGGGCGGAAGAAGATCAAGCCGATAAGGGGAAGCACTGAGAAAAATCTCTCTGTTATCTAAATATAAGAGCACACTTTATCTCTATGCACACAGAAAAAGGGGATCTTGTGATGATGGAAATAGTACGTATGTGGACCACTATGGCTCCGCCCAAAAGCCCCTGAGCCGACTATCTCCTGGCACAACCAAAGCATTTCCTCGCCCGAGGCCTGCTCAAAGCTAACTTGAATCCGAACAGCTTGCTGCTTCTTCGAAACCTTCACCAGCTTGTGTATCCTTGTAAGGTCGTGGACCTGGCAGAAGAACGAGAAACGTGAGTCTAGCATGACATAAACCCAAACCCCGGTACTTTTGATACTTCTCATCTCAGGACAAGTCACGGAAGAGGTAAGGCACTATAGCCAATGAAGGAACGGGAAAGAAGAATCAATGGAATTGACCAATAATTTATACCATTACGACTTTGAATAATCGCTAATAGCTGACATCAATGGAATATTTTTGTACCCTAAGGCTCACGTTGACTCCGTCCTTTATTGAATAGCCATGTCGTCGTGAGTAAGCATACGATCCATCACACAAACGTCCCTAAACCTCAGTAAGCCTTTTCTAGATGATACATTTCCCTTCTTATCTATCGATGTATTCTTCTGAGGCCACAGGCAGGCATATATCTATGAGTGGTTTATATAAATGAGGGTCCTAATAAGAAAGCTGTTCGGAAAAGGCGAAACAAGTTGTGTTGACTGAGGCTCAGAATACATTCGTGCACCACTCCTTTCAAACACACATACCCTTTCTTCTCACAAATGTGAAAATTCGGAACTCTGTGCGTAATTGTTGCAACAACGATAGGGACTCTATCGAGGGCTCCCCGGTAGGTTCTAGTCTCTCTTTATACTGCGACTGGAGCAAGGCGTAATGGGTTGTGTGGTATGTTGATCAAGGAGGTGCTGCATTGGTTGTAGCGGCAAGAGGTCTTGAGACAGAAATTATGCCATTATTGCTTATTTCATTTAAAAGCTTGAGTCGGTTCTATCTAGCTAAGTTATTAAATAAAGTAGATCAAAGTGTGTGATGCTTGTGAGTTGGGCAACTACTATATACAATATTTATATCAATACTTGATACTTGATTTATGACTTCCTCTACCTAGACCCACACCTACTTTGAATTTAACTTAACGGAGCGGCGGATCCAATAAAAAGGGACTACATTCCAATCCTACTTACCAGAATAAATAGTTGTATGGCATTCGAACCCTACCTTCATGGTTGTATTCTAATTAGCTGGAAATGTATGACCTAAGATTCTCAACAGGCATTCACTCAATTGAGCACTTAATGAGTTTTCTAATGGCTTGAAAGACTACTATATTTCTTTTAAGCTTAGTTGCAAAAGAAAAGCAAAGGGGAATGCGGGTCCATTTCGTAACTCCCATTCGTGTGAGAGGCGCTTCTTCACGCAAGCACTTGGTTCGCCCCTTAATATAACCATCCCACTCAATCTTTTACACCGATGTTTCGTACTCTTTCGACCAGGTCATCATAAGAAAATACTGCCAGATCTTTCCAAAATGAGAGAAGGAGGGAAGGCGCGCTACAACTAACTGCTGAAAAACGCAAGATTAGCGCTAAGAAGCAACCCTAGTTTAAGTACTAGCGTCCCACCCTAACGTTCTTGTACTTGAAAATACTCTCCCCCGCTTGCTGCTCGCCTCAGCCAGACGTGGCTTATGTAGTGGTCGTCATTCTTACGTGCTCCGACTGATCCCCACTGGAGATTATATGAGGGGTCTTGGAAACTATCGTGACGCTTTGGTGACGAAGGTCATCGGGGTGACTATGAAAGGATTATGTGGTAGTCTCTGACTCCCTCCAACTCAATCAATATCAAGAACATGTCATGAGCATGGGGTTAGGTTAGGCTTGGTTGAGTTTGTAAAAAAAGATAGTAGGTTGAGGGGCTTCATTGATTAGTAAACCTATGGCGCTGGTAAGGTCGGGACCGTGGTCATCCGTCTCCGCTTTGCCGGCCGATAAGATCACTGAGATTGACCACCCAGCTGGATAGGTTTGGCTATTCCTTTCTATTGAAAAGGAGTCAGCTGTCTACGTGAGTCACCTTCCATAGGCTCCGAGTCACCTTCTTCTAAGCTCCGCTGGACGACACGTCATTCTCGTTCTATAGGCCGGCCGTACTTGTGATGGTTCCCCACGATCGAATAAATCCACTTAGGTCTACGTTGCCGCGATATTGTTCTATGGAAGCGGGTGGGCTGCTTTTTAGAAGTTCAGCCCGGTTTTTCATTAAAAATATCAAAAGGGGATTGACCTTTCTAACGCATATTCTGGCAGCATCGCATGGCCCCACTGATTTGTTTTCGATTGAGCATCAAGCAGCGCACCCGGTTCTACTTGACTAAGCCCCGTGCTCGTCCAAGGAGGGAGTTTGCTTTACCCAACTCCCCTTTTTGATAACAAGGCAAAAACCTCCGACGCGACATTCATGAGTTTCGAATGAAGAATGAAGAGTGCCCTTCCCCTCTTTGTCACGACTGGTTTTTTAATAAAATACTTATTGAGAAACCGATCTTTAAGTCCCAGTATAAGAAAAATTATCCTTACTGGTAGACAAATACTTGATGCAGAAGGCCAGTAGCATAAAATATATTACAGGGTTGAGCTGAGGCTGCTCAACAAATTATTACAAACACGCCAATATTGTACATAAGGGCAGTCATGACCCAAGGGCGTGGTGGCATGCTACTGACTCGAGATAAAAGTGGTGGTGGATATATCACAAAGGAGAGGATAACATGACTCCTAATCTGGCAGCTCATCGAGGCCGGGTGAGGCTCGATGAATTTATTTGGGTAGCGGAAGCGGATATAATACATGACCAAATCCAGGATCGCATGAGATCGATCGACTCTCTAGGCGTCGGACTCGCTATCGAATTCTTCATCCATGAGATCGGCTTCATCAACATCTGGCCAACTGAACAAGCCAGGTGAGTACTTTGAAAGTACTCGCAAGACAGTTCGGACATAAGATATAATAAATGCATGCATGAATGCGTCATGATCAATTAACAATGCACATTCAAATAATAATTAGTAGCACAACATGATAAGTAAAAAGGAAGTCGGGCGGTAGTGTTCCCGAAATCCCAACAAAATAACTGAAAACCGATCGGGTGTCTGGAGCGACGCCTCGAAGGGTAAACAAAATAAGTTATCATGCCGCAGTTGGGCGTCTAAGCGACACCACATAAAGGGCTTATATTGAAAAGTAAATGACATACGTGCCACAGTCGGACGTCTGAGCGACATTGCAGAAAGGGCTTATATCAAAAGTAAATAACGAGCGTGCCATAATCGGACGTCTGAGCGACATCGCAGAAAGGGCTTATATCAAAAGTAAATACCAAGTGTGCCACAGTCGGACGTCTGAGCGACATCGTAGAAAGGGCTTATATCAAAAGTAAATAACAAGTGTGCCACAGTCGGACGTTTGAGTGACATCGCAGAAAGGGCTTATATCAAAAGTAAATAACAAGTGTGCCACAGTCGGACGTCTGAGCGACATCGCGTAAAGGGCTTATTATTCATATCTGATAAATTCACAAATATATAATACTCATAGGAAATATTCAACACAAAATAATAAACGGTTTAGTCCATACACAAGAATAAACATTTTAACCGAACTTAACACTCATGTAATTTACTAGAGTTTTGTCACTGAGACTGATACTGACAAGATAAGTTGAACATAGTACTTGGACATGGATAAGATGTTTCAAAGGATTTTGACTCTGCAGAGTTTGTACTAATTATCCACAGCCAACGGATTTCCGTAGTCACGAGGACTAGTTTCGTTTGCGGTATTTCGGTAGAAACACATCTAACCAGTACACACCCATCCCACCTCACGATGCCAGAAACTACCCTAGACAACGTTCAAGAAAAACTTTGAGACGGTAAGATCACAACCTCGAATAGCATGGGATCAAATTTATATACGCGCGCTCTAAGGGGTGCCCCCTCTTGGTCCCAACCGGAAACACCCATGCCCCCTGACCAGATGACGGGCTTTAATCCAGGGCCATGGAACCCTCATCCCGGCCTCTCTGTTTGGTGTGTACCAGGAAAGCGGTTTGCAACTTACTAAGCCATATCCCTTGCGGAAAACATGTGGTAGTACAGGAAGGGAAACAGATGGAAACGTGACATGATTCACGTTGACACTGAAGTCCAAAGGTATAGCATAAGACTGGCATGATACAACACTGCCATCTTACCCATTCTCATGCCATCACATGGCCATGCAAACTTATAACCAACAACATATGGATTTTTGGAACTCACTAATCTCAACTTTGCATGTAATATAACATTTATCGAAATACTCATAAACATGACATGAAACTACTTAATGCAAACATGCAACGAACACTCATCATATCAAAAGTTCAAACATGCTTGCCTGGTTCGGAGAAGTCGGAGTCTAGCTTGGCGAAGTTCGCGGTTCCGTCACCTCCTCCAGTATCTACAGTATGAGAAAATACGTACTAACGTAAATACCGTGAGTGCACAAAAAGTATTCCAAATATTTTTCAAATAAATATGACAAAAAACTAGACAAAGAAATAAAGATGACGAAAAAATAATCAATCAAAAATCAGTTTTTGTTTAGAAGTTATAAAGGTTTTAATCCAGGGACTCATCTGTAATGAAACAGAAAGTTTCCAGGGGCTAACTTATAAAAACAGAAAACGCTTCGGCTAAAAGTCGTCAACTGCAAAGGGAAACGTAATCTGCCCGAAGGCGTTTTCAGAAAACGGTTCGAAAAGAAAAAGAAAAAACTGACGAGGGGCCCCACCCGTCAGGTTTGAAATTTCAAACAGGGGAGGAACAGAGCTCGTCGGCGCCCGAGAGCTGCGGTGGTCGCCGGCGGCGATCCACGGTGAGTTGGGAGGATCGGAGAGTACCTATGCGCTCAGTGTGTCCTTCTGCGTAGGTGGGTGGTGGTGGTGGTCGTCGGCGAGCACCACGTCGACGGCTGTCCTTGCTCCGGCGGACGGCGGCTCGGGTGGAGTTGGATCTCGTCGAGGAGAGCTGTGGAGGTCAAATTGAAGCCGGGGTTAGATTGGGTTCCCGAGGAGACTACTGACGTGGTTTGGGTGGCGCGGATGGCCTCACCGGAGTGGATTGAGTTGGTGGCCGAGGCGGATCGAGGCGGCCGGAGTTGGGGGAGGAGACCTCCTCGAGGTCCTCCTAGTGGCTTGGCGGGGTACTGGTGGGGTGCAGTGGTGGTGCGTGCTCGAGAACGAGCTCGGGTCCTCTTTATATAGGCGATCCGAGGTGGTGGCCGTGAATGGAGATCTCCGGTGATGGTTACGGCGGCGCAGTGCTTGGTCGGGGAGATTAGGGGGTTGAGCATCGACGTGCAGGTCCACGGGCTCCGTTTAGCATCTAACCTAGGCTGGATTGGGCATGCTGGGTGGTTTTGGCAGAACAGGGTGGCGCGGGCCCGTCGGCAGTAGAGGGCGCGCCCTGTGCTTGTCAGGCCACGGCGACGGTGCTGCGGTGCGCGCTGGCATGCATGAGGCCACGCGGAGGGCTAGGGGGCGTTGGGCGGCGTAGAACGGCGTAGCGAGCGGGCGCTGCTCCGTTGGCCGCCACGGGTGGCTCTGCCACCGCAGAAGCTGCCGGCGTCGGCGATGCTCGCCGCCACCGACACCTGCGTCCGTCCAAGAGGGCGTGCGGTGCTCAGGTTAAGAAGGAGAGGCCGTGCGCAACACGCCAGGGTGCACGGGTGATCGATGACAAGCCACTGACGGAAAACGACACTGAAAATAACTCTGAAACTCTGAATTTTACTGAAAGTGTACAGGAACAGTGCCGGCCAAGTGTTTGATGAAATGATTCAAGCATGATAAAAATTTATCTGGGGCTGATCTTTGGTGTGGTGGTCTCTCAAAGCACCTGGGGGCTGCCTGAATTTTGGTGGAATTTTTGGAGAAATGAAAATATGAATTTCACCAAAAATGATGAATCTGGTCCAAACTTGCAGAGGTTGAAACTTGAAAATTTTGAAAAGAGGAAGAGTGGATCTTGATGGATCTAGGTTGGGGGTGCTAAGGACTATCCAGAGGAGTTGGTTTGAGATCAAAACTCAAAATAAATCAGGCACTTCCTTTGTAAATCATCTAGGCTTAGAATATTGGACAGAATTGTTTTGGGGAATAAAATAAATGAATTAAAATCCAAAAATGGATTGAACTTGTTGGGACAGAATGTTTGGGTTGCCCCAAAGTGTAGGGATGGGTTTTGGGAGTACTTACCACATGAGGCATGGTAAAACCATGGATGGTTTCAGAACAAAAGAAGCCCCAAAACCCATAGGGTTTCTTTTTTTTAAAGAAAAGTAAAATAAAATAAAAATATTTTTTGAGATGGGAAACTCAGAAGAAAGGTTTTTAATAACCAAACACCAGGGTTGCAGAAGATACAAAAACAAAATCCTTGCCAAGGGGAGAAGTTTTGAGCGAGGTTTTTGGAAGGATTTAAAAGACCTTCTTCAAATCAAACAAAGTTTTTTTGTTGAAAACTAAATAAAAGTTTTTGGAGTGTCACAACACCTGACCCCTTAGGAAAAATCTCGTCCCCGAGATTTCAGCTGATCCTCAAATAAGTGTGGGTGCTCTGTCCAAAGAAAATCCTCTCTTTCCCAAGTCGCTTCCTTCTCGGTGTGATTGCTCCACTGGACTCTGAAAAACTTGATGGTTTTCTGTCGGGTCCTCCTCTCAGACTCCTCCAATATTTTTATTGGACGTTCCCGGTAGGTGAGGTCTGGTTGTACGTCAATGTCTTCATGGGATACATGCTTCTCTGGGTTGCTCACGCACTTCCTCAATTGCAAGACGCGGAACACGTCGTGGACATCGTATAATTCATTGGGTAAGTCTAGCTGGCGGGCTACCTTGCCTCTTCGTGCCACTATACAGAAGGGTCCGATGAATCTTGGTGCTAGCTTTCCCTTAACCTTGAATCGTTGCAGGTCCCTCATAGGAGATACTCGTAGGTACACAAACTCACCGGGTTCAAAACTGATTCCCCGATGCTTTTGATCGTAATAACTCTTTCTGTCGACTTTGAGCTGTCTTGAGTCGATCCCTAATTATCTTAACTTTCTCCTCAGCCTCCTTGAGCATGTCTGGGCCGAAGATATGGTTGTCTCCAGTTTCTGACCAATTTAGCGGGGTACGACATCTTCGCCCGTACAGAGCTTCAAATGGTGCCATTTGCAGGCTGGCTTGGTAACTGTTGTTGTATGCGAATCTGCGTATGGCAAGCTTTCTTCCCAACTGGTTCGATAGGTGAGGACACATGCCCTCAGCGTGTCTTCTAGAATTTGGTTCACGCGTTTGGTTTGTCCATCAGTCTGGGGGTGGTATGCGGTACTAAACGCCAGTTGAGTTCCCAGAGCTTGTTGCAATTGATCCCAAAATCGGGAGACGAATTGAGTTCCTCTGTCCGATATTATTGTCTTTGGGACTCCTTGCAAGAAGTCGATACGGGAAAGGTAAAGCCTGGCAAGCTTCTGAGTGGTGTGGGTTGTCTTCATGGGGATGAAGTGTGCCACCTTAGTCAGTTTATCTGTGATGACCCATATGGCATCATTCCCGTGTCGTGACCGAGGTAGTCCAACAATGAAATCCATTCCAATTTCGTCCCATTTCCACTCGAGTATTGTCGTGGAATTGTCACGGCAGATGTCCTTAGTGTCAGGACTTAGTCGCGAGGCCAACGCATCTATGTGGTAGCTTGAGAGGGGTTGAGCGGAATCGAGAGACGCAACACAAGACAGGGATTTAGACAGCTTCGGGCCCCGGGAAACATCATCCGGTAAAAACCCTACATGCTGTTTGAGGCTAGATCTCATTATCATCACGAGGGAGTCGCCGTAAACCGACTCTCCTCTTTGTGTCTAGCCCTAAGATTGTTTCTTCTTGCTTGTAGCTTGTCCCTCTTTGGGGAGCCCTGCCCCTCCTTATATATGTTGAAGGGGCGGGTTACATGTGGAGTCCTATTAGGATTAGGACTAGTCTATCTCTAATACAAACCGGATACAAGTCCAGGTCTTAACTCCTTGTAAGATAAATATTCCTTATGCCTTTCCTCTTAAACCGGCCCACCGTAGTTGAACCGCCTTCATGAACCGCCGATCAGCCACCGGTCTTGTCGCTCCTCGACCCGCTTGCGGATTACCAATGAACCGTAAACCGCCGGTCGCCAAAGGAACCGCCAAGTGTCAGCGGGTTCTTCGAGTAAACCGCCAAGTCCGCCGGGTTATACTTCCGGCGGTTCACGCCATGGGTATATCCTCGACATTAGCCCCAGCTTAATTTGGATTTATCCATGTTAAACTGATCCTGTGAAATAAACACAAGAACAAACTTGACAGATTATGCTCCGGGTTAAGAATTCTTGTAAACCGGCATCTGATCATCCTTAAATCCTTGTCATTTCCTCCTTCTATAAAATCCGGTTTAATAGGCCAACTTCATAATCAACTTGCTGACATTGGTTTCTCATAGAAAATATATTGTGAAGAATAACTCCTTTGATTCAGCTCCCAATGATTAAAAACAATATCGGTCCTTGAAATACTCCTCCAATCTTCAGCCGGTTTAAGGACGTAGAACTTGCCGGTTTATCATTGCCAAGATCACCGTTTTATAAATATTGATGGTACCGGGTCATACTTGTAGTTAACATCCAGCTTGAAAATATACCTCTTATATACCTACACTTGTAGCCCCCAAGTCTTAAGAAGGTAGCATAGCAACCGCTTTAGACTTGCTTCAATATAAATATCACAATCTTGAATAAATCTAGGTTTTTCATCTCAATCACTAGTCACAACTGAATATTCCACATATGTAGCCCCCAAGTGCCGGGTTGTTATGCTTGCAGCAACCTGGTACTTGTAATTGCCTTATACTCATAAAAACTACAACCAATGTAGCCCCCAGGGGCTAGGTCATTATGCAATAATGAGCTGGGACTTGATATATACTTCAATGAAAATAATATCATATGATGTAACCCCCATCATGGGGCTTGAATCCACGTCCACAAGGTTAAGAGCCTTGTGCTTTACCAACTGAGCAAAGGACCCTTCAATATAATGGATAAAAAGCTTTGTACCTTGAATTGTTGACAGAGCAATTGGTAGCCCCCAAGGGCCGGCTCATTATAATATGATGAGTCGGGTCTTCAATAAGATGAGCAAAAAATGACTTTTCATTAGCCCCCAAGTGTCATGGTGCATGCTTGCAGCGACATGAGACTTGTGTATTTGATGTAATCTCAACTTAAATAATGTAGCCCCCAAGTGCCGGGTCGTAAGCCTGCAGCGACTCGGGACTATTCCCTCCATTGTAGAATAAATCATATCCATTGATAAAATAATAGCCATTGCGCTGAAGCGACTTTGAAAACCTCAATCATAATATTGGTTATTGATAACCATAATAAAAATCCAGCCATGTTGGCTATTAAAGATTTGAATAATATACCCAATTATTTATAAGCGCATGATTCCAATGGCGCAATCCAAATATATACTAGCGACTTATAGTCAAAAGCCAGGCCGGTTTAATAAACACCGGACAATTTCTCATCATATACTAGCGACTTATCATCTTAAAGTCAGGCCGGTTTAAGAAACGCCGGTGATTTATAATCATGCTTTATTCAACCTGTTTCTGCATACAACAAGTTTAAAGTGTCCTGGCGGTTTCTCGCCGGACGGGTCATAATGCCCAACATATAACCTGGGTTTATAACCAAGGCTGCACTTAAGAATAATCAAATATGAAATATATCATACCTGTGACATTGAATCACATCGTTGGTTTACCAACCTTTTGTAGTAAAGGTAATAACCCAAATTTTTGAGTACTGATAACTCCTTCCATATTGTGCCGGTTTATGATAAACCGTACCGGGTTGTGATAAACACCGGATTAACCATATATAATACTGGCGACTTATAGTCGAAACCAGACCAGGTTAATAATCGCCGGATTATAATTAGTCATGTACTGACAACTTGTAGTTGAAAGTCGAGCCGGGTTAATGAATGCTTGTTTACACCATAATAAGATGGTAACATCAAACCGGGCAGATAGTCTCCGGATTAGGATTTGACCGTGTTCCGCCAATTTGTAATTGACAGCTTGAACCGGATTAACAATGTCGGTTTAAAAAATGCAACAGAAGTAAAAGCTCTTTAGCAAAAAAGAACAGAATTCAAGCAAAGGCAAAATAAACCATTGCAAATGAGGCTTTACTGAGCCGATCAGATGGTGTTACCATGGTCGGACACGACCAAGCTCCCAATAAGGTGTAGCCATGGTTCAAGTCAGCCAGGTCCCCAACTGAAACCGTGGCATTATGCCGATCAAGTGGCGTGGCAATGGTTCGGGTTCGACCAAGCCCCCAAGTGATTCTATGGCCTTAGGCCGATCAAGAGGCGTGACTTGGTTCAGACTTGACCATGTCCCCAAGTGATCTGGTGGCTTTCGCCTATCAAAAGGTGTTGCATTGGTTCGGACACGACCAAGCCCCCAAGTGATGTTGTGGCACTAGGCCGATCAAGAGGCGTGGCTATGGTTCGGATACGACCAAGCCCCCAAGTGATCAATAATATGATAAGCCAATAAGGCATGATACCCATGTTTGAACCGCAAGATCATGGCAGCAGGTCCTCTTTGGCACCTTTTAACTTTTGCAAGAGATAAATCCTTCTTGAACCGGATTTTGAACCGGATATTGAGAGCTTCAGAGCTTTATGGGAGACAACTTTCCCTCGAACCGGATCTTAAACCGGAATCTTCATTTTCAGCCGGAAATTTTCTGACGGCCTTTAAACTCAAACTTGCTTGAAATTAATTCCTTTTGAACCGGAAATTCTTAAACCGGATTTGAGAGCTTCAGAGCTTTGTGGGAGACAGATTTTCCTTGAACCGGATTGTAAACCGGATATTTGAGAGCTTCAGTGAGACTGACTTCCTTTAAGCCGGATTTTAAACCGGAATCCTTTCTGATGACCCGGATCTTGTTTATTGAGCCGGGATTTTGTAACTGTCATATACTTTCTAAGACGGAAATTTTCCGACGGCCTTCAAATAACAAAGAGCCTCCTGGACCGGGTTATCTTTCCTCCATCGCCCCGGGTTCTTAAATTTGCTGAAACTAGCAAGATTTGCTGAGTCATGTCATCGTAGCCCCCGAGTCTCAAGGTGACTCGAGGAGTTGGCTTGAAACTCTTCATATTTGACCATGATATAAACCGACATAACTTGTATATCATTTGTGTTGATAGCACGATGTAAATCCACAGAAGGTTGAGGTGACTGCGGCGGGTTATAAATGATCTCGTATGAGCCGTGTCAAGAATCTCGATTTAATGGTTCCTTCCAACTGGTGATTTGAAGTTAACCAAACTGTAATGGTGGCGACTCGTGCGCCCACCCATTGAACCACCCAATGCAGACAGCGGTTGATAGTATATGATAATTTGCCACCATTTTGCTTGAAAGAAAACTGGGCTACCCAAGCTGTGACTTGCTCATACTCGATAAACAGCTCCTGCAGACAGGTGCGGCCCGGTGTGTTGATGTAGACCAGGCCACGAGAGGCGGAAGAAAAAGATGACCTCGGCATCAGAGGTGGCTCAAATAGATGAACCGGCCGCGGTACTATAAACCGGCGCAGGCGAGTCAACCACGTCGTTTTTGATGTAGTGAACAATTGTCCTGCATCAACAATATTGCAGACCAAGGCAAAGATAAACTGCTCTTTGACAAAAATAAGATGTGCCCATAAAATATATTTAAAATGGATATCACCTGATGTGTCAGGCCAGAAATAATCTGCCATGAAGTTGATGATCCCTAGGTTAAGTTGAAATCACTCACGGGTGAGTCGGCCGCGGGAGCAGACAGATGAATCAACCGCACCGTTTGTAAACCGGTGCGGACGGGCGAGTCGTCCTCCTTGTTGTAAGCCGGTGCGCTGCGTGAACCGCCGCGAAAAGCGGACGGTGAGTCGTCCGTGGCGTTTTAAGCCGGCGCGGTCGCGAGAGACGGCCCGGACCCGGGCGAGACAAACGTGGACACGCACAATGAGTCAGTCACACGTGCGGATGTAGTGGGAGCGGCGATTTGCACAAATAATGATGGCGCGCGCCCCTTTATGCGACACCTTTCTAAGTAATAATGGTCCTGCGAAAAATTATTATAGACCAGAGTAATTGTTTTTCGATAAAAACAATATGTGTTAAGAAAAATAAATTTGGATGGGTACCACCTGATCTGTTCGGTTGACGGATGATCCGTTGAAAACGACACAAACAACTTAGACAGACCGGCGATTCAATATAGGCCTGACGGTTCAACACCGCAGGCTGGTCAACACGGCCCCGACGGCTCTTGTACTTCCGAGTCAGTAGCTCCACACATGTAGCAGCATTGCTTGCATGACTCGGTGAATCTCCCGTCGGTTTGGACAGATCATCTCGCGTCGGCCGAACCGGACGCAAAACCCTTTTTAATTTTTTTTTAATCTCAATCTCGTATCTTCCTCCGACTGCTTGCCACGGAGACGATGTATCTTCTTCTGCGCCGGTTCTTCTTCATTGGTGTTGTAAGGCGGTGCGGACGGGTGGGTCGGCCAAGGCATTATAAGGCGGCGAGGACCGACGAGTCGTCCGCGGGCGTGATAAACCGTGCGAACAGCGAGTTAATCGCGGGCGCGGTCCCAGTGAGTTGATGTAGATCGGACCACAGGTTGCGCACGTTCGCTCGACATCAGCGTTCGGGCGGACACGGCCGTGGTGTATAATCGTAAACCGGCACGTGCGTCCACCGGGTACAACGGCGAAGCGGCCTCCCGCTTATAAATTAACCTGCACATAAACATGCACATATTAAAAGTACAAAAATTCTTGAAAGATTTAATCCGCAAGAACAATTTTATCAGGAAAAATATCACCTGAGGATAAATTCCATTCAACAGCCAATGCGGCAGTTGAATTTCTGGCTGATTTTATGCAGAGGACTAGTCCTTCTAGTACAATCACTTTTTCCGTTTCCCTTTTAGGTGCATGTGCTCCAGATCAATCAACCTCGATTTCTGTGCAACTGCTAGTGGTCCTTGGGGTTTCACGTGGAATAGCCTTCAGCTAGTATTATGGAGTACTAGTGAACTACTCCAGATCCGAGTTCGTATCCGGGTACTAGTGAGGCCGGCTTGCAGCAGCGAGACATTGACTTGGCGAAGTTTGTAGAAACGGCCGGGCAGGGCCAGGGGCGACTTGGTCGGTGCGGATGGTGAAGCCGTGCAGAGGCGGTTTGGAAGCGACTAGCGACGGTGGTACAGCGACTCAACGATTGCACCACTCGGAGGCGAACAGGAGGCGGGTTGACAAGTCCATATCCATCTCCTTCCCCTGGTCGTTGTTGGTTTTGATGATTCATCCTTATTCTTCTAGGACAAGGACTCGATGAGCAAGGCAGGGGCTCTGCCCAGCTGCAGTAACTATTGACCTTTCTTCGGTCTGATAGGACGCCCGCGCGGATGTAATAAACGTGCACAAAGATTGATGTACTAGTAGTAGCAGTTGTTTGTGGATATAGCCGTAGTTCTTGGGTAATAAGTAGTAGCAGCAGCGATGTGTAGTCTACTCGGACTTCATACTGCATGTAGACGGAGAGCACCAAAGACCAAATCGCGGTGTACTCGAGACTTGAACGAGCTGTAGCAGCGATAACGGTTGCCCCCTCGTACAACAGCTCTGCAATGGAATCTGACGGCTTCGGCGATTGCGGTGTGATGACCTGTGACAGACTCGTATCCGGTCTCAACTGCAGAAAAGACGATCCGCCCTCGGATTCGACAGGTCACCGAGCAATACGTGGGGTGGCACACTGAAACCCTAAAAATCTGTCCGTCTCTCATGAATATCGCATCTGTCATCTCCAAAGTTAACCATAATTCTAATTCCCAAACGATAAATTTGTCGGCTCTCTAGTGGTTGTCCGACGGCTCACGCTATTGTTCCATGCCGGGTCTTCTTCATCCGATCTATCGCGAGCTTTCCAATCCCTGAGATAGATCCCTCCAAGAACTCAATACCACCGTGCGCGAGCCCCACGGTGGGCGCCAACTGTCGTGGAATTGTCACGGCAGATGTCCTTAGTGTCAGGACTTAGTCGCGAGGCCAACGATCTATGTGGTAGCTTGAGAGGGGTTGAGCGGAATCGAGAGACGCAACACAAGACAGGGATTTAGACAGCTTCGGGCCCCGGAAACATCATCCCGTAAAACCCTACATGCTGTTTGAGGCTAGATCTCATTATCATCACGAGGAGTCGCCAGAACCGACTCTCCTCTTGTGTCTAGCCCTAAGATTGTTTCTTCTTGCTTGTAGCTTGTCCTCTTTAGAGCCCTGCCCCTCCTTATATATGTTGAAGGGCGGGTTACATGTGGAGTCCTATTAGGATTAGGACTAGTCTATCTCTAATACAAACCGGATACAAGTCCAGGTCTTAACTCCTTGTAAGATAAATATTCCTTATGCCTTTCCTCTTAAACCGGCCCACCGTAGTTGAACCGGCCTTCATGAACCGCCAGTCGGGCCACCGGGTCTTGTCTCTCCTCTGACCCGCTTGCCGGATTACCAATGAACCGTAAACCGCCGGTCGCCAAAGTGAACCGCCAAGTGTCGCTGGTTCTTCGTAAACCGCCAAGTCCGGCCGGGTTATACTTCCGGCCGGTTCACGCGGCGGGGTATATCCCAGAAAATCTACCTGTCTTAGCCAAAATTCACACTTGCTGAACTTGGCGTACAATTGATGTTTCCTTAGTTCTCCTAGTACGATTCGGAGATGTTCAGCGTGCTCTTCTGGTGTCTTGGAGTATATCAGAATATCGTCGATGAATACCACAACAAACTTGTCCATAAACTTATAAATACTTTGTTCATGAGATGAACAAATTATGCGGGCGCTTTGTTAGTCCAAACGGCATTACGTGAACTCATACAGCTCAGATCCGAGGTGAAGGCTGTCTTGGGTATATCCTCTGTTCGTACTTTTAATTGATGGTACCCCGACCTTAAGTCAATTTTTGAGAAGACTTTGGCCTGAGTGAGCTGATCAAATAAATCATTTATCTGCGGCATTGGGTATTGTTCTTGATTGTGACCATGTTACGTGCTCGATAGTCTATACACAATCTTAGTGTCCCATCCTTAAAATTGGTGAACCCCAAGGTGAGGAACTGGCTCGTATATATCCTTTGTCCAGTAATTGTTTTATTTGCTTCTTCAATTCTACCAACTCGGATGGTGCCATTCTGTATGGTTTCTTGTAAATGGGAGCGGTTCCGGGTGCTAGCTCAATGCTGAATTCTATCTCTCGGTTTGGTGGCATGCCTGGTAGTTCTTCGGGAAATACGTCTGGAAATTCACATACTACTGGAACTTTGCTTAATTCAGAAACGTCCACCTTGTTCAACCTCGGTTGCCGAGATATCCGTCTCTCTTTGGATGAAACTTTTATTGTCTTCCCGTGATGGTGGGTGAGAATTACGGTCCGGTTGAAGCAGTCAATAAATCCTTTGTTGGTGGTTAACCAATCCATCCCTAAGATGACATCCAGTCCTTTATTTTCCAATACAATAAGGTTGGCGTGAAACTTCAATCCTTCAAACTCAATAACCACACCTTGGCAGTAACTCTGAGTAACTTGCTTAATCCCAGGGGACTTGATGATCATGGATTTTTCCAAGGGAAGCATCGAAAAATTATTTTGCAACGCAAATCTCTTCGAAATGAACGAGTGAGAAGCTCCAGAATCAAACAAAACCGTGGCAGGTATTGTGTTGACAGGGAACGTGCGGTATGATATCCGGGCATTTTTGTGCTTCTTCTCTGTCACGTGGTTCGATGACCTTCCTGTGGTTATTATTGGGCTTGAAATTGTTTCGCTTAGGCGCCAATTATTGCCACCGTTGTTCGGCTTTGGGGTCGAGTTCCTTGGCTTGGGACACTGCTTGGCATAGTGCCCTTCTTCTCCACAAGCGTAGCAAGTAACGCATGGGCGATATGTGAACTCCTTGTCCCTCGCATGGAAATTCTTGATTGGGTGTGAAGCATTCGTCGTGGGTTTGTGTGTCCCACCTTTCTGAAAATCCGTCTTGCTCCGGTGGTTGCGAGCAAGAGTAGTCTAGTCCCTTTTTCGCTTGCGGAAATCCTCCAAGCTGCGTCGCTCATTTTCCAAGGTAATAGCCTTATCCACCAGTGTTTTGAAATCTGGAAAGGTGTGCACAACCAGCTGGCATTTAAGCGCGGGTGCCAGACCGTCCAGGAATTTTTCCATCTTCTTGCTTTCACCATGCGCTCTTCATGAAGCGAGACAACAGATTAAACTGACTATTGTATTCCGACACCGTCATGGTCCTTGGTTTGAGGTCATCAAATTCTCTTCTTGATCTTCATAACACTTTTAGGAATGTGCTTCCCATGAAAACCTTCTTTGAACTCCTCCCGTGTTATATCATTTTCGTTGAGGTGCATGTGTAGGAAATTTTCCCACCATGATGCAGCTGCTCCAAAGTGAGATAGTGCGGTGCATATAGTACTTTCTCACGGTCTGAACACTGTGCAATAATTAATTTTCTTTCCATGTCTCAAGCCACCGTCGGCCTCAAGAGGTTTGTCAAGATGAGAAAATGTTGGGGACGCGCGTCTTAGTAGCTCGCATGTTGGATTGCTGCTGATATCGTCCACGGTGATTTCCCATATTGATGACTTGGTTCATCATTTCCTGATGTTGTTGCTGACTCTGTTCATAAAGGCGGCATACTTGGGTAAATGCTGTTTCACTGCCCTGTTGACCTGACTACCCCTGTGTGAAATTGTTGTTTGGTGGTGTGCCATAATTTTCCTCTGGCGGATTTGGCATGGAGCGCATCCAAGGACGAGACATTTTTCACTCTGGGGATATATTTTGTAAAACTCATAAGAAAAGAAATCGAGTTGCAAAAAAAATCAATAAGTTCATAAATACGGGAAATTTTAAATGCTCCAGGATTTTTCAAGATAATAAACGATTGCGCACGGAGAAGGACTATTACATATCTTACACGCAAGTAGTAATTATACAATACATCACTCAGGATATGCGTACATATACCTGACATGTTATTTAGGCTAGTGCACTTCTCCCAGTTCCTACATGATGCGCAAACAAGCTACTTCTCACAACCTATGTACATATAAACATATCGTACAAGTCGGTACATCGCATGGCGGCTATGCGCGATCAGTCGGAGATGGTAAGGATCTCCCTTGGCCTGCCGAGGGTGAGGCGTAGTGAGGTTGGGGACTCAACCTCCTCCTCGCTAATAGGCTCCAGACGTGATGCGCTGCGCTGAGTTGATGGAGCGGGCGCCATAGGCGGAGTAACACGAACAGGAGTGGGCGCAATAGGTGGTGCAGAACGAACTGGAGTGGGCGCAATGACTTGGTTGAACTCCTCAGTGGTAGGCAGGCGACGAGCAGTGGCGAGAATGTTAGGTGAATAAGATGCCGAGGACGAGACGAAAGTTAGCGGTGGTGCGGTGTGCAGGAGCTCCCTCCTGTTGGCGGCACAGCCATGGACTGAGTCCATGCGGGCAGCCACAAGGTCGTCCACTAGGTTGTCGAAGGCTGCCTCCAGAGCCCGGAGGTACTCGACAAGCATCTCAATAGCCTCGTCTCGCTCTCCTCTGGGGCAAGCGAATGAGTAGTGACAGGTGTATGGCATGTGGCATGGAAGGTAGCGGTAGCGACGTGTCTTCGTTGAAGGAACAACATCCCGGAGACGAGCTATCGCCTCACGGGCAGCCATCTGCATAGCATGCCTCTCCGTAGGCATGGCTCTCCCCAAGAACCAGAAGCGGCGTAGTTCAACACGCCCTCCCTTGAATTGCACCGTGGCCTGGTGCATGGTCAGACTGTCGTTGATCTTGTGCGGGTAGAGTGTGAAGACTGGGCGCACTAATGGCCCCATCATGACCTGGACGATGAAGGAGAGGAGCTTGACGAAACCCTCAGCATCGCTGGCGAACACTGTGACTCACAACAAGTTGCCAGCCATCTACAAAAGTGGGCAAAAATTCTGAATGGTCGATCATAAATTTATGCTGACTGTCAGAAAATGACTACATTTGCAAAAATATGAATAAACTCTATTATGCTAATAACCGATTAGTGATCGCACCTAGTGGCTTCCTACAATTAGCCTGGCTTTGGTACCAAGTTTATCACGACCGGTTTTTTCAATAAAATACTTATTGAGAAACCGATCTTTAAGTCCCAGTATAAGAAGAATTATCCTTACTGGTAGACAAATACTTGATGCAGAAGGCCAGTAGCATAAAATATAATACAGGGTTGAGCTGAGGCTGCTCAACAAATTATTACAAACACGCCAATATTGTACATAAGGGCAGTCATGATGCAAGGGCTTGGTGGCATGCTACTGACTCGAGATAAAAGTGGTGGTGGATATATCACAGTGGAGAGGATAACATGACTCCTAAACTGGCAGCTCATCGAGCGTCGGGGTGAGGCTCGATGAATTTATTCGGGAAGCGGAAGCGGATATAATACAGTGACCAAATCCAGGATCGCACGAGACTGACTGGGACTCCTCTAGGCGTCGGACTCGCTATTGAATTCTTCATCCATGAGATCGCCTTCATCAACATCTGGCCAAATCAACAAGCCAGGTGAGTACTTTGAAAGTACTCGCAAGATAGTTCGGACATAAGATATAATAAATGCATGCATGAATGCGTCATGATCAATTAACAATGCACATTCAAATAATAATTACTTGCACAACATGATAAGTAAAAAGGAAGTCGGGCGGTAGTCTTCCTGAAATCCCAACAAAATAACTGAAAACCGATCGGGTGTCTGGAGCGACGCCTCGAAGGGTAAACAAAATAAGTTATCATGCCGCAGTCGGGCGTCTAAGCGACACCACATAAAGGGCTTATATTGAAAAGTAAACGACATACGTGCCACAGTCGGACGTCTGAGCGACATCGCAGAAAGGGCTTATATCGAAAGTAAATAACGAGGGTGTCTCAGTCGGACGTCTCAGCGACATCGCAGAAAGGGCTTATATCAAAAGTAAATAACAAGTGTGCCACAGTCGGACGTCTGAGCGACATCGCAGAAAGGGCTTATATCAAAAGTAAATAACAAGTGTGCCACAGTCGGACGTCTGAGCGACATCACGGAAAGGGCATATTATTCATATCTGATAAATTCACAAAGATATAATACTCATAGGAAATATTCAACACATAATAATAAACGGGTTAGTCCATCCACAGGAATAAACATTTTAACCGGACTTAACACTCATGTAATTTACCGGAGTTTTGTCACAGAGACTAATACTGACAAGATAAGTTGAACATACTACTCGGACATGGATAAGATGGTTCAAAGTATTTTGACTCTGCCGAGTTTGTACTAATTATCCACAGCCAACGGATTTCCGTAGTCACGAGGACTAGTTCCGTTTACGGTATTTCGGTAGAAACACATCTAACTAGTACACACCCATTCCACCTCACGATGCCAGGAATCACCCTAGACAACGTTCAAGAAAAACTTTGATACGGGGAGATCACAACCTCGAATAGCATGGGATCAAATTTATATACGCGCGCTCTATGGGGTGCCCCCCTCTCGGTCCCAACCGGAAACACCCATGCCCCTTGACCGGATGACGGGCTTTAATCAAGGGACATGGAACCCTCATCCCGGCCTCTCTATTTGGTGTGTACCAGGAAAGCGGTTTGCAACTTACTAAGCCATATCCCTTGCGGAAAACATGTGGTAGTACAGGAAGGGAAACAGATGGAAACGTGACATGATTCACGTTGACACTGAAGTCAAAAGGTCTGGCATAAGACTTGCATGCTACACCACTGCCATCTTACCCATTCTGATGCAATCACATGGCCATGCAAACTTATAACCAACAACATATGGATTTTCGAAACTCACTAATCTCAACTTTGCATGTAATATAACATTTATCGAAATACTCATAAACATGCCATGAAACTACTTAATGCAAACATGCAACGAACACTCATCATATCAAAATTTCAAACATGCTTGCCTGGTTCGGAGTAGTCGGAGTCTAGCTTGGCGAAGTTCGCGGTTCCGTCACCTCCTCCGGTATCTACGGTATGAGAAAATACGTACTAACGTAAATACCGTGAGTGCACAAAAAGTATTCCAAGTATTTTTCAAATAAATATGATAAAAAACTAGACAAATAAATAAAGATGACAGAAAAAGAATCAATCAAAAATCAGTTTCTTTTTAAAAGTTATAAAGGTTTTAATCCAGGGACTCATCTGTAATGAAACAGAAAGTTCCCAGGGGCCAACTTATAAAAACAGAAAACGCTTCGGCTAAAAGCCGTCAACTGCAAAGGGAAACGTAATCTGCCCGAAGGCGTTTTCATAAAACGGTTCAGAAAAAAAGAAAAAAACTGACGAGGGGTCCCACCCGTCAGGTTTGAAATTTCAAACGGGGGAGGAACAGAGCTCGTCGGCGCCCGAGAGCTGCGGTGGTCGCCGGCGGCGATCCACGGCGAGTTGGGAGGATCAGAGAGTACCTACCCGCTTAGTGTGTCCTTCCGCGTAGGTGGGTGGTGGTGGTCGTCGGCGAGCACCACGTCGACGGCGGTCCTTGCTCCGGCGGACGGCGGCTCGGGTGGAGTTGGATCTCGTCGGGGAGGGCTGCGGAGGTCAAATTGAAGCCGGGGTTAGATCACTGGGTTCCCGAGGAGACTACTGACGAGGTTTGGGCGGCGCGGATGGCCTCACTGGAGTGGATTGAGTTGGTGGCCGAGGCGGATCGGGGCGACCGGAGTTGGGGGAGGAGACCTCCTCGAGGTCCTCCTAGTGGCTTGGCGGGGTACTGGTGGGGTGCAGTGGTGGTGCGTGCTCGAGAACAAGCTCGGGACCTCTTTATATAGGCGATCCGAGGTGGTGGCCGTGAACGGGGATCTCCGGCGATGGTTATGGCGGCGCAGTGCTTGATCGGGGAGATTAGGGGTTGAGCATCGACATGGAGGTCCACGGGCTCCGTTTAGCATCTAACCTAGGCTGGATTGGGCGTGCTGGGTGGTTTCGGCAGAACGGGGCAGTGCGGACCCGTCGGCGACAAGGGCGCGCCCTGTGCTTGCCAGGCCACGGCGAAGGTGCTGCGGTGCGCGCTGGCATGCATGAGGCCACGCGGAGGGCTAGGGGGCGTTGGGCGGCGCAGAACGGCGTAGCGAGCCGGCGCTGGCTCCGTTGGCCGCCACAGGTGGCTCTGCCACCGCAGAAGTTGCCGGTGTCGGTGATGCTGGCCACCACCGACACCTGCGTCCGTCCAAGAGGGCGTGCGGTGCTCAGGTTAAGAAGGAGAAGCCGTGTGCAACGCGCCAGGGTGCACGGGTGATCGATGACAAGCCACTGACGGAAAACGACACTGAAAATAACTCTGAAACTCTGAATTTTACTAGAAGTGTACAGGAACAGTGCCGGCCAAGTGTTTGATGAAATGATTCAAGCATGATAAAAATTTATCTGGGGCTGATCTTTGGTGTGGTGGTCTCTCAAAGCACCTGGGGGCTGCCTGAATTTTGGTGGAATTTTTGGAGAAATGAAAATATGAATTTCACCAAAAATGATGAATCTGGTCCAAACTTGCAGAGGTTGAAACTTGAAAATTTTGAAAAGAGGAAGAGTGGATCTTGATGGATCTAGGTTGGGGGTGCTAAGGACTATCCAGAGGAGTTGGTTTGAGATCAAAACTCAAAATAAATCAGGCACTTCCTTTGTAAATCATCTAGGCTTAGAATATTGGACATAATTGTTTTGGGAATAAAAAAAATGAATTGAAATCCAAAAATGGATTGAACTTGTTGGGACAGAATGTTTGGTTTGCCCCAAAGTGTAGGGAGAGGTTTTGGGAGGATTTACCACATGAGGCATGGTAAAACCATGAATGGTTTCAGAACAAAAGAAGCCCCCAAACCCATAGGGTTTCTTTTTTTAAAAGAAAAATAAAATAAAATAAAAATATTTTTGAGATGGGAAACTCAGAAGAAAGGTTTTTAATAACCAAACACCAGGGTTGCAGAAGATACAAAAACAAAATCCTTGCCAAGGGGAAAAGTTTTGAGAGAGAGAGGTTTTTGGAAGGATTTAAAAGACCTTCTTCAAATCAAACAAAGTTTTTTTGTTGAAAACTAAATAAAAGTTTTTGGAGTGTCACACTCTTTTTTTCCTAAATCTTGGATTTGGAAGTTGGTAAAGACCCACCCCTTGTTTATGTCAGAATGAGTCCCCGAAACATTGGCTTCCGCCAACAGTGAACTATTAAGGATCGCATCCCGCGCATATTCTACATTATAGCCTGCAACTAATTCAGCTTCCGCTTTTGGGAGATCGACGAGCTCAATTAGTTTCGCTGAGACGAAGAATAAGGAACATAACCAATACGGGAACAAGGGAATACCGACCATATCTCGCTTATGCCATGACAATCTCACTCAATTATGTGGACCTACACATATTAGTACAGATACCGGGGTCCCCGCCGAACCACACGTGCAAGTTTCCTGATGTGGCTCGGCCCATGCTTTTATCCAAGGCGCTGCTGCGACTCTGCATGGGAGAAGAGGGTTGAACTGCAAACTTTCGTGTTTGGAGCATTGCATTGCCTAAGGGAGTAGGGCGAGTAAGCTACCCCTACCAATCTAAGCTTTCATTGAAAAGGCGTCATTGCTTCCTTTTTGGCGCCCGCCGTTTATTTAGATGTTGGGGCAAGGCAAGCCCAAGGAAAGTCTAGGTTGAAGCTCCATCTTGGCCGGCATCCTGCTCTTGAGAGGGTGTGGTCCTTGAGCGAACTAGTCATGTGTCGTGTTGCCCCAACGTAGGGGCATTTGGTGAGGAGCTACGGTCCGGTGGTTGAGAAGCTACTGATCGGAGGCGACTGGACTTGAGTGCTTTCATCAAATGATGCATGTGGGCTGAGCCATTCCCATCCAAAGTGCTGGCCCGATTCGGCCTTGCCTGGTCGGAAAGAGATTCTAAATCTCGAATATGCACACCAAGAGTAAATATCTATGTTAGCTAGCGGGGGCGGGCTTTCCCTGGTAGTCCCGTTGCGTCCTCTGACAGTCCGTCTCGCCTCATCTTTATTTGGCTATACTTGTAGCCAACCATATTAGCTCCACATTCCACCCTTTTTGATTTCTGACGAAAAAGGCAGTCATCAGTCGCCCCCTCTCCTATTTAGCTTTGCTTGCTGCCTATTATGAGAATAGGTCCCGGTTCAAGCGAACAGCCTTTCATCATCATCTATACCAGCTGCCACGCACGATCCCATAGGAACGAAAAGATTGCCCTAAGAAGCAGAACACTCCATCACCTACAGCCCTTTCCTCTGTCGGGGACTTTCACGAAATGAAAACGGGTGGCATCATCGTATGCTCGACATTAGTTGCCCTTGTGTATAACCCGGAGTACTTCTATCGCCGATCTGTCACCAATACATGAAGGCCTTGTCCCCGTCCCATGTGGAGATTGCCCCCCTTACGGCATGGCTTAGTCTGTTATTTTCTTTTGTTAGAGTGGATTCGGACCGCCACTTCTCTGAAAGCATGGTTCTTGCCTCCCTCTCTCCTCCATACTTGGAGCTCGTCCATTCGTTGGGTGATCCCTTGCTCTCACGTTCGAGTGTTTGCTCGTCGTTTAGGCCGGTGAGTTACATTTTTGCTCATTGTAGTTGCCTCCGGGGTTCTTCGCACCTGGGTAATACCAGGACCCTTGTTCCCCGGACTGCACTGCCCGCCCTATGACCCAAAACTCAAAAAGAGCCTTGCAACAAGGCGTGGACATTCCTCATGCTGCGGTTCCCTCCGGTCCGTTCCCTGGTTGGGTTAGGGGAAGATCCAAGTGATTGCCTTCGCAGATCCAAACATGCTCACAAGGCACTCAATAAGAATAAGACCAATAGAGACTTCATAAGGATCCATTTGAGCTGCAGATCGTAATGCTCCTAGAAAGGCATATTTCGAATATAGAGGACATTCCCAACAATGCACGAGAATATCATACCCAACTATGAACCGTATGAGCACATCCTGTGTCACCCCCACCGCGCTTACGGCTCTATACCCCAACCCAACTTGCTCTGGCCCTCGGTCCTCCCGCATATCTTCCTCGGTAAGCAGACCGTGGAAACTGGGGAGTATCCGCTTGGGATTGATAGAAAACAGCATATCTTTTCCCTCCTGACCCCTATAAAAATCTAGTGGAAGTCCGGTCGCGTCGGAGACATCTTTATCTGATTTTGAGGCTTCATCGTCCGGCTCCTCCAAAATTATGTTAGGATCGTCTGGCTCATCCTCATCATCCGAAAAGAAAACAGAGACAAAGAAGATTTGTTTTAGTGACATATCTAATCAAACTAAAATTGATGTCGAAGACACGATCATTCACATCAATTCAAGCAGGAAGGAAGGGCGCGGAAGGTACCATTTAACGAATGCAATGCAAGCAAGGTAGCTTGCTTACTCTCCATCTAGCGTGTGTTGGCGGCAAGGAAGGAGGCATTGGAAAGACTAGACCATAAACATTAATTAGTACAAGAAAGAGGCATTCGGGAAGCGACTAGTCACTTCTGGCGAATCTTAACAAAGGTCGACTACTACGTAGAGACAACAACTACCAGTCATGAGCGATAGTGAAGCCGTCAGAGGCAGAAGTTGTTGTTTGATGAACGAAGCCGAGCCGATATGATAGGCGGGTGAAGTGAGCGAGACCAAGACAGGCCAGACGTGGAGTGGCGAAGGGGGCCTACTATACGTACACGTGATTAGTAAGCGGTCCAAGACATCGAACGAAAAATCAAGTGAACGAATGAACAGTGTGATTGATCAGACAAGTACTAAGGAGCAAGAAAACGTATGCGCTTTAGCAAGGGATGAGTGTGAAATCTGTTGCTTGTTCTTTCGGTAGCCTTCTTTCATTTCCGAATTTGCTTGTGAGGAGTCCTTGCATTAGTATGAGTTCGTTGACCGCGTAAGGGCGATCCATCTTGATGACGAATTCCACGAATGAGAAATAGAAATATATCATTCGATGTCTGCTCGTTCTCCCCTCTACAATTCCCAATGAACAACATGATCTTGAGCTATCATTTGTTCAATTTGGTCGATCTGATACTTAGTTAACTCATTCATCTTGATGTTCCCACTGATACCTAATCGATAACGAAGCTGAATGGCTTTTTTCGGTCCAATTCCATCCATTTTTGTTGAGGCAATTCTGACTTGTTCATCGAGAAGTGATCTAGCTCCTAAGATATATGAAATTCTTTATCCTTATCTTTTCCAGGTCTTCTCGGCTGGAATCTACAATCTACACCTCTCCAAACACAAACACAATATGTTGAGTACCCGGAACCATGTGCAGTGCTGCAAAAGCGCAACTGTAGCCCCCTAGAATCTTCAGCTCCTCGTTTTTATTCAATTATGAAATGACTCATTTTGATGGAGATTTGTAGCATCATTCAAGTAAATACAAATTGAGATCGTAAAAACATGAGCTTGTGATATAGCTACACCTAATTCTAGACCGGATAATCCTAGAACTATAAATAAGGGACCAAGATCTCCTATGAAATAGAAAATATTATTCAGAAATAGCATAGTCCAGGCAAACCCTCTTAAAATCTTTACTAAACCATGACCGGCCATCATATTAGCAAATAAACGTATTCCTATGCTTAACGCACGAAAACAATAAGAGATTAGCTCAAGGAGTACTAAGAAAGGTGCTAACGGCAGTGGGACTCCCGCAGGTAATAAGAAGCTTAAAAAGTGAAGCCCATGTCTTTGAAATCCAACGATCGTAATGCCTATAAAAATGGAAAATGAAAGAGCCAAAGTAATGAGAAAATGACTTCACTATGAAGCTAAAGGGTATCATACCCTGGGCATTGCGAAATAATGAATAAGTGAAAGTGACCGAGATGCGAGGGAAAAACTTTTGTTTCACATTTCCGAAAGACCACCTATTTGTTCGCTTACTGTGTTCAGCACGAAATCATAAATAAGCGCCACCAAGGATTGCCATGCATTTGGCATCGACTTTCCACCTCCGTTTTTGTAACAAGAAAAACAGAAAAACTAATTAAAACAACAAAGGAGCAGCATATACAAGACTGCATTTGTAAATGTAAAATAAAAGTTGCCCACATGAAGATCAATTATTGGGTAAATGGCAAATTGATCCAATGGGTTTTCCAAAAAAAGCTGATTCGGAGCACTTACAGCGCTACCCTTCGGCCCTCCATATTTTGGTATAAAAATTAACAAAGCCCGTGTTCCAAGTGAAGCTTTTATGCCCCTTGAAATGTAAATCTATGAAAGTCTCCCTTAGATCCGGGGAAGAATCCGCGCCCAGAAACTGGTTACAAAACCAGGTAACATCGTATGCAGGTGGCAAAACCAATTTTGCCTGCCGCATGTATGATTCTACCATTTTTGTGATTTCAAAAAGCAAAGCCTGTTTATTTTCAGGCGCAATTCCATATATTTTTAAAAGGAGGTCCCTTTCTTTCAAGGTAGGTGCCTCCACCCCTTCCAGAAGCCGGTTCACAAGCTGTGGATCCAACTCCGGATGTAAAATATCAAAAATAACAGAATGGACGTGAGGGACACTTTGTACTGTTTGTGTTATTAAATCGAAATTGTTCATCTCCAGGTCAGAGATGCCCTTTCTATCTTACATCGCCATCGAGCCCTGGCTGTAGAGTCACTGGTTTCTAATCGCAATGGATTTATGTTTTCTTTGGCTTCTCCATTCGCTTAGTTCAACCCTGATCTAAATAGATAGCTCAGCTTCTATTAGTTGAGAATGGTTTTGTCAAGGAAAGGTTTCACTATACAACAATAATGACCTCACTTCTGATCAAATTGGATTGGATGAATCAGTAATCTTTCTCTGTCTTGTGAGAGAGAGTCACTTGCTGTATTGAGAGTGGGCGGTGACATGCATTGCTTAAATCAGTTGTTATGTTTTTATCTTATTTGCACGAGAAGACCCTTGATCATGGAGACATGTTTGGCTTGGATGATGCCGCTATGCTCCTATTCACTTCCAGAGACCGCCTCGAGTTTGCTGCTTTTATGCAACCCTTTCACTAAGAACATTTTAGCCATTAACGAAATGCCACTATTCCACAATGCTTCTTTGATTGTGTAGAAGCAGTAGTAGTGAAGAAAATGGAGGGGAAGAAAGAAAGCGATGTGACACGAGAATAGATCACATCAGGCAACCAGCTATGCCATTAGATAGATCCGCCTCGAGTCTTCTCAGAGGATGAGATCCGCTTGGTCTTGTGATAGGGGCTTGAGGAGGAAGAAGAGGGATTTCTGAAAAAAGAATGAATCTCCTTATTTATAGGAACAGGACGGTGACTTCCTCAAACGAAATGAATCAAGCTTTGTGATAAGGCAAATCCTTCATTCGCAGAATCAACATATTGAATCTACGCCGCTCGCTCGGTGCTGAATGAACTCCTTTATTGATTCCGGCTGCTCGAGGGGGACCGTGAAAGCAAGCATAGGAGATCAAAATGTGAGTCGAGTCCGATGGGTAAAAGGGGAAGCAGAAAGGGTTTTGATGTGAATTCTTCTGGTTTGTATATCTATCTCAGCCCTTGCTTAAAAACCTCAAAATTGGCTTGCATCTTCCCTTATCACACTACACTTTATCTTCCTTATTCCATTTCACTGAGCTAAGCAACACTTTTACGTATTCACCTAAGATATTATAGAAATTGGTCATATTGATCTGTCGTCTTGTTCTCGATAGGAACTTCATGTCGCCTTGTTTGGTTTGAGAGCGTAACCGCCTATATATCCAAAATCGGAGGAGAGTTTGGGTTTGATCACAATCGATCGGAGATCTTGGATTGAGATTGATGGTTGTGCTTGAAGTTATGAGTCGGTAATGCTAAGTTGAATCGGCTGATCCGTTTCATCCTCTTTCGCAAAGGAAGTTGACTTTAGTAAGCTAATAAAAAGTACCAAAGAGCCTGTCTGCGTTCTTTAAGTCTATAGCCACCAAATCTAAAGATTCCTTGTTGTCGACGGCTTTTTTTTCTTCTTTTGTCAATGATCGGTGACAATGAATGCTACTAATGTTCGCTTCCACTAATGTCGATAAGAATTGTGAGGTGCCCATAGCTTCTCGGAAAGAAGAAGAGTCATTGTCGCTTCCTGACCGATATGAATGCACATATTTACCCTCGCCGAGAAATACCACCAAGAGATTCTGCGAAGGTGTCGCTCAGAGAGATGTTGGGCTCTAGATATGCGAGTGAGATACCCGCCTCTCGGTCATGACCGGGTTGAAGAAGGAATCTATGTTCTTGGAAGCAAAGAAAGAACTCTGGTATTCCGACCTTATCTTTTTGCTCAAAGAACAAATCAAACCCCTTGTCGAAGCCCTTTATGATATATAACCCTGGATTGAGTCAGATTTGGGGCGGCTGAACCCACTTAAGCTGAAGCCTTAGTAGATGTCGATAGAAAGGTGAGAAGAGCTGATCAAACCTACCAAGCAACGGTTAGTTGTGCGGTATACATACATGCTGGTTTCGCCATTAGCGATGAATTGGATTTATTAGTAAGGGAATGAATGAAGCGGACCGGAAAGAAGATGGATTTTGGAATATAAAGAATTCCTCTTCTAGGTTTCTGCTTCAAGTAGTAAGCAAAGGATCCTACCTTCTAATGGTTGAAGACCCTGGCGGCCTCTAGTTCTTCGATCTAGTTTTTTAGCCTAGCGTGAACGAATAAGCTTAAACAAATGGTTTCTTTGGTAACGGTTTTTTCTAGTTGATTTGTCCTTATATATATTAGCCGTAGTGTAGTTTAATAAACTGCTCATAGCTCTTATCATTCCTTTGTATACACCCTTGTAACTGAACTAGCTAATCACAAAGAAAGGTCTATACCGTACATATACCAACTACGCACCCCCTGTATACTTCTTTTTCCTTCTCCCGTTCTTGTGATATAAAATAACGAAAAAATATATGATAATCTTATTAAAAATATTAATCAAGAATATTTTTATTAGAGTTAGAAAATATCAACCGATCATAGGAGGAAGCAGGCTTACAAGAGACTGATGGATTTCTCTCTTATCCTAAATTACTGGAGGAAGAGTAATTAATGGATTTCTCTTATCATTCCTTTATCCATTCTAAATCTTGTGGTTCCTCTATATCTTGTATACCAGTAATCAATAAATTTTCCTCCTTCATTATTACTCTTCCTCCAGAGATTTAGGATCCCCAAGCTCTAGCTCATTTAGCAGGCTAAACTTCTATCTGAGCCTTTACGAGCAGGATCCTGGATGGGTTACGTTCATTCAGAACGAGCTACATAACAATACCCCTCTGGAGGACATACCTGGACGGCTTAAGCTCTTCCTAATGGAAGAAAAGCTGTCTAGTATGCGACAAGATGTCATTCAGGAATTTGTGGGGCTTATCAAAGAATAGGGCCTTATCTATCGATCGAGCCCTACTTGGTTGATGAAGCGCTGCGTTCCTATCTGGACCATATTCACGCAACTGATTCTTTCACTGCTCCCCAAACGTCTTGTCAAGATCTGCGGGAGAATGAGGGAGGATTTGTTTTCTTTAGAGATGCGGTTTCCCACAGCCGGGATCTCCTTGAGGTGGAAAGCTCCTCAAGGTGGTGCCTGGAAGTGGAACAGAGGATCCGATGGGATGAAATCCCCAAGAGCAAGGCATGTCTCGAAAGAGCTGAGCACGAGCATGCTCTCGACTTGTTTAAGTCGGAGGATCTTAGAAGGGAATTAGAAAAAAAAGAGCGGGGTAGCTCAGTAATTCTGATTCTTTTCTCTTCCAGCCCCCGGGTGGGCCCCTCTTTCTTTTCTCTTCCAGCCTCCCGGCCCCTATTTGATAAGGAAAGTTTTCATTTCTCAAATAAAAAAATACAAATATGGTTCGATGGCTCTTCTCTACTAACCAAAAGCATTTTGGGACTCTCTATTTCATCTTCGGTGCCATTGCAGGAGCGATGGGCACATGCTTCTCCGTACTGATTCGTATGGAATTAGCCCGACCCGGCGATCAAATTCTTGGTGGGAATCATCAACTTTATAATATTTTAATAAAGGCTCATGCTTTTTTAATGATCTTTTTTATGGTTATGCCGGCGATGATAGATGGATTTGGTAATTGGTTTGTTTCGATTCTGATAGGTGCACCTGACATGGCATTTCCACGATTAAATAATATATCATTCTGGTTGTTGCCACCAAGTCTCTTGCTCCTATTAAGCTCAGCTTTAGTAGAAGTGGGCAGCGGCACTGGGTGGACAGTCTCTCCGCCCTTAAGTGGTATTACCAGCCATTCTGGAGGAGCAGTTGATTAGCAATCTTTAGTCTTCATCTATCAGGCATTTCATCAATTTTAGGTTATATCAATTTTATAACAACTACCTTCAACATGCGTGGACCTGGAATGACTATGCATAGATTACCACTTTTTGTGTGGTCCGTTCTAGTGACAACATTCCTACTTTTATTATCACTTCCGCATCAAGGGGCAATTACAATGTTATTAACCGATCGAAACTTTAATACAACCTTTTCCGATCCTGCAGGAGGGGGAGACCTAATATTATACCAGCATCTCATTTGGTTCTTTGGTCATCTAGAGGTGTATATTCTCATTCTGCCTAGATTTGGTATTATTAGTCATATTGTATTGACCTTTTCAAGAAAATCAGTCTTCGGGTATCTAGGCATGGTTTATGCCATGATAAGTATAGGTGTTCTTGAATTTCTAGTTTGGGCTCATCATATGTTTACTGTGGGCTTAGACGTTGATACGCGTGCCTACTTCACCGCAGCTACATGATCATAGTTGTGCCCATAGGAATCAAAATCTTTAGTTGTATCGCTACCATGTGGGGAGGTTCGATACAATACAAAACACCCATGTTATTTGTTGTAGGATTCATCTTTTTGTTCACCATAGGAAGGCTCACTAGAATACTTCTAGCAAACTCTAGGCTGGACATTGCTCTACATGATACTTTTTATGTGGTTGCACATTTCCATTATGTACTTTCTTTGGGAGCCGTTTTTGCTTTATTTGCTGGATTTTACTATTGGGTGGGTAAAATCTTTGGTCGTACATATCATGGAACTTTAGGCCAAATCCATTTTTGGATCACTTTTTCGGGGTTAATCTGACCTTCTTTCCCATGCATTCCTTAGGGCTTTCGGGTATGCCACGTCGCATTCCAGATTATCCAGATGCTTATGCCGGATGGAATGCTCTGAGCAGTTTCGGTTCTTATATATCCGTAGTTGGGATTCATCGTTTCTTTGTAGTTGTCGCAATCACTTCAAGCAGTGGAAAGAACCAAAAATGTGTGGAAAGTCCTTCGGCTGTTGAACAGAATCCAACCACACTAGAATGGTTGGTACAAAGCCCTCCGGCCTTTCATACTTTTGGAGAACTTCCTACGGTAAAATAGACAAAAAGCTAAAAAAAACTCTCCTAACTATGAAGGAAGTTTCATAGAGATAGGTGTGGGAAATAAGTTCTTAATTTGAAGAGTTAGTTGGCTGGCCTGCCGGCCCGCAAATTAGGAAGGCTTTTATCACCAAGTGAACTGCGTAACCAAAGTGAATCCTTCTTGGTGGAGATAGGTGGGTCCTGGTCCAACCTATATGTCAGTTTGAACCTGACGAGTCGTTCGTTCGTGTGGAGAATCTCTCTCCTTTTCTTCTAAGTTTTGCTTCATTAAGTTACTTGCTCTCTCAGCCTCATAATAATAATCAATATTCAAATACTTTATGCTAAATTCTGTATAGCAATCAATGTCGAAGGGCATAGAGAACCTTAAGAGGATAGGCAAGGCTATTTATTTGAGACCAGTGAGGTCAGAAATTCAAGCATTCAGGTGAAGACTATAAGGCGCTATCAGGCCATACCTCAAAAGGCTCGCTACCTTCTCTAGATACTTGATTGGAAGAGAGGGTAGATGTACGAGAGTTAAAGCACTTCACCGAAGAAGGGTATAATGGAAAGTCAATCAATATTTCATCCGAACTAAATAGGTCATTTACGACTCAATGGTTTATCAATCAAATACATCAAGATTCCAAAATACTACCCGCTAACGCCTCACTCTTTGACTTAGAGGTCTTAGCCCCACCTTTACTTATATCTTAGACTTATACTCTTCCTTACTTCCTTCTCCGCCATGTGGTTGAGGATATTTGAAAAAAGAAGAAATTGACAATACCTACTATCGATGCCTAAGAGTAGGTCTTTACCAAATTGCCTAATAAGAGTAGTTTAATACCGGCTTACTTGTACATGCTTATACTATAAGAGTGAGTACGCTACCTTCTTGGTTATTATCATCAGAAAGATATTTTGAAACCATCCTGGTGTCATTTACTTTCATAAAGCAAATCTTAGTAAATAAATGTGGGTGATCCTACTTAGAATAAGACTTATATTGTGGTGTGAGGTACTAATATAACTCCACTTTATGCGTATAGGAAGGTGGCTGCTTAGAATGCTAAACAGGCCTACTAGATGGCTTATGCTAGAACAAGTCAAGCTCAACAATGCTTAAGCCCAAGGAATGGATGCGTTAAAGACTGGAAATATAGATTTTTATCTCAATCTAACCTATGCAAGCACTTATCCCCTTTCCTTGGATTAGGAACTACAACTATATGTAACTTAGAATCTGACCAGTAACTATACCTTATGAAAAGTAAGCACTAGCTATAGACAGAACTATATAGTCCCGAATAAGTGGCGCGGAGCGGATTGCAATAAAGCAATAGAGAGTTAGGTACATATATTGAAGTTGAATCTATGCTCTTTTCAAGGCAAAATGTTATCCAAGATAGTAAGTACTCGGTGGTATACTCCTGTAGCTCCTTGATTCCTTACGCAAGTTAGAGCCTTATGAAAGAGGGAAGACTGCTTATTAATAGGCAACTTTTCTTTAGACATAAAAAAGACATCTATTTGAGGGAATGCAACATGGGCCCTATAACTTGCTTTTCTATTTCCAACCAAAGCTAGAAAAGCAGCGCATCTATCCTGAGTTTTCGTGTCTAGCTTGCTTGCTCACTTCCTATAATGGCAATCAAAGAAAATCTCGTTCTGATCCTATAACTTAACTAAACTTAACTAAGTAGTAAAGAGAAGATTAGGATGAGTAAGCCCTGACTTCAAGTCTATGTATAGCAACTAGCTATATTACTACTTATTAGTCATACTTTATCTCGATGGACCTATCGCCGCCTATTTAGAATAATAATAAATTATTCTATAGTTACTGGCATATTACTCCCATCAGTGAGAATTGTATACGTAGGACAGAACCTTGCACAAAAAGGGCTTTGCTTTATGGTATAGATTAGGAATTGGAATAAGTAAGGCTAACTAAAATAGAGAAGAGGGTCTATAGTCATTCTAACTCAATGCTGAAGAATAAGACATCTATCCTTACTCTTGCATTAAATAGAATAATATTAAAGGGAGGGGAGTATATAGAATATAAGGCACCCTCAGGCAAACCCATAATAAGGCTGATGAAAGCGAAGCAGAATTTAAAACAAATACAGACACTTTGTCCTTACAAAGACATCTTTACTATGACTAAAAAGTGCTGGAAGGAGAAAGTCAAAGAAGGACTCGAAACTTGCGGATAATGAATATAAAGACGAAAGATTGAATGCTTTATCAGAGATAGATTTTGACTTGGGCTTGAACAAAGCCATTCTTCACCTTTCTTCGCTAGTTCGCTTAAGTACATAGTTATGGCAATACGACATTCTATATTTTTCTTAGGCTTGAAACACTTATTTTCTTATTATCTTTTTTATTTTCTTTCGCCCTAGGCAATCTCATTGCTTGCTGACATAAACTTTCAACATAGATCAAGTTGTTTTTAGGAGTTTAACCTCTTCTTACTTCTTGACATCAGAAAGACAAGCGCTTACCTCCTTCCTAGCAACCTACATATATGTCTGCTCAAAGAACATTCGGAGTATAGTTGACTATTCCTCCTTTACGTATCTCAGCCAAACCCTACTTTATTCTCTGCAAGCTAGGTAGTTAAGGAATTAAGTAACTAATTTAGACTGATTGGTGGCAGTGTCTCTAAAGCTTATGGATTCAGCACTTTGATATAAGAAAGAAGCAAGGTTGTCCGACAAAACTAGAGTTTTAAGTAAGCAAGAGATTGATTGCGTGGTAGGAAAGAAAGGAAACTACCAAGCGAGGGATTGTTTTCATATTATATACTTATTAACTTCCTGTCAGTAAAGTACTAGTTTTTTAGTTAGTAGTGTGCAATACTGTTTAAGAAATGCATGCAATCTGAGACTTCAGAAAACATATAGTTGAGTCAAACTACACTAGAATAGTCAGTGAAAACTACACTGAATTATAAAGGTCTTTTCCTTGAAAGAATAGGTTTTTTGCATCAAGAGGCTGTGAGGAAATAAATAACATAGTTAATGAGGAGGGGGTATGCATCTTATCATCTTCTATTTGAGAATAATAAACGATCGAGAAAGGCTGCACATGAATCTTACTCTAGAAATGCTTGTGGAATGTCCCATCGAGAAGAAGTCGATTCGCTGAAGCATAAAAGAGAAGGAAGAAGAGATCTTATTAGTTTAGTTAACCCTTTGGCCAGCTCTTAGCATCTCAAGAATGCGCTCTTCTCAAGCGAATCCAAATAGGTGTTGGTTTGTCGACTAAGAAGTCGCCTTAGGAGCACGGCGTCAGTATCACACTTGTTATTTGCAAAATCTACCTTCCAAATGATTTCCAGAGGATCGAGCAAGAAAAGGAGATAGTCAATCTCTGTTTGAACCCGGTTGCTTTCTGCGCAGAGATGTTTGCTCGTGTTCTGCCTTCCGTGTCATCTATAGAGGCTTCGCTTGGATATAAAAACGGATGTACAGTAGCTTTAAGGTGATGTATCGCTCATGTTCTTCCCGCTGTACCTCGATGCTCACTAAATCGATGAGGAAGGTGAAAGTAGGGCCACCAACTGGGAAGCAAGCATGAAGGAAGAACTCTGGACTTTGGTTTCAAGCTGAACTATTTACTTCTTCTTAAACAATTTATTGCTTTCCATTCCACTGCTTCTGCACAAAGCCAACGAGCTTCAAACTTATTGCTACTTCCACTCTGTGAACATTCTTGGTCGTCGTAGTAACATGTATCAAGCACCAGTTTAAAGTCCCATTCTAGCTTAAAATCAGTCTTCTACACGATTCCTTATTTAGGAGCTTCCTGTGGTGAATTGAGTCTCGAACTGCTTGCTTTATGCGGCTCAACTATTGCTAGTTAGTACGGATGCATTGGTACTCCGATCCGATATCATAAATTTATTCAATCTCATATCCAGATCCAGATTGGGAGCACAGTCGCGAGTCTTCACCTAAGGTGCCTCGCCTCTTGAGGGAATGT
>CM038679.1:321525018-321549868 GCA_021605205.1 Aegilops longissima | reverse complement strand
TACTGATCCACCAAGGCTAGGGATATCCAATGGGATGGAGCTATTTCCCTTGGCACCTTATAGTCCTCAGACGATGAAAAGAGCACTAGATGCCCTATTCTACTCCTATGCTAAGTGTCTTTGTTTTGTTTGGTTTCTTGTGAAAGCGGCTAGCCCCATCACTAAAGCATGCATGTTCCATATGAAAGGTGATGTAGGTAGGGCTGGTAGGGGAAGTAAGAAATAGGTGAGACTCATTAATGAAACTAGCCTTTAGCCTTAGATTTTTAAGTTCTGTTTCCACCATTCCCAGTGTTTCCTTGCTTTTCATAATAGAAAAAGATCAACTAAACTAAACCAGAAATTGTCGTAGCGATTGGCAGGACTGGGTATTATTCTGGGTGATGAAATGGATGGAATTTCTTGAAACATAACTCACTTCACTTATAATCAAATTTGGAAAAGGGAGACTAGCTGCTGCAATAAATCAAGAAGAAAGCAGGCGCAAAAGAGAAGCTCAATGAGAGAGATTCTAGACCGGTCATGGTTGGGGCTGATCGATCGCTCCTTAAAAGGGAGTTAACTACTTTGAACCATACATGAAACTTATCTCATAGAGTGAGGTAGCCCCAGATAGCGAAGGATAGCTATTGACTTATTGGGAAACCCGCCTCCAATACATGCTTATCCTGCACTTCTATTCCTTCATTTTAGGTTTTCATGGCCGATTCTAATAACATAGTTCGCACACCTCTTTTCAATTCTCTAGAGATAGTTGTCATTTATCTCTTCTTCCGGATCCCTCCTATTTGGTTGGAAGTTTCCTGCTCCAGTTGGGAAAGCAAGGGCCCTAGTTCCGTTATTGAGTCTCATTATGGTCGAATATGAACGAATCCTGGAATGGAATAAAAAAATGAGTAAAATGCATTGTAGTCCCTGAATCGAACAGTCAACTAGTTCATATATAACCTTATGTATTCTTTTCCCGCACCTTAGCTTCAAATAATTGAATGAATGAGTGCTTGTCAGTGTCAAAACCGGCGATATCGGGTAGGGGGTCCCGAACTGTGCGTCTAGGCGGATGGTAACAGGAGACAAGGGACACGATGTTTTTACCCAGGTTCGGGCCCTCTCGATGGAGGTAAAACCCTACTCCTGCTTGATGAATATTGATGATATGGGTAGTACAAGAGTAGATCTACCACGAGATCAGAGAGGCTAAACCCTAGAAGCTAGCCTATGGTATGATTGTTCATCCTACGGACTAAAACCCTCCGGTTTATATAGACACCGGAGAGGGCTAGGGTTACACAGAGTCGGTTACAATGGGAGGAGATCTACATATCTCAGACGCCAAGCTTGCCTTCCACGCCAAGGAAAGTCCCATCCGGACACGGGACGAAGTCTTCAATCTTGTATCTTCATAGTCCGTGAGTCCGCCAAAGGTTATAGTCCGCCATCCGACACCCCCTAATCCATGACTCCTCAATAGCCCCTCGAACCAGGCTTCAATGACGACAAGTCCGCGCGACATTGTCTTCGCATTGCAAGGCGGGTTCCTCCTCGAATACTTCATAGAAGATTTTGAACACAAGGATAGTGTCCGCTCGCAAAATAATTTCCACATACCACCGTAGAGAGAATAATATTTACACAAATCCAATCTGCTGACGTATTTCGCAGCGTGACATCACATCACGGCCAAGCCTTTATTCGAATCGTTTTTACTGTCCCACCTCAGCGCACTTAGAGAGGCGGTTTCCTTGGCACGTCTTGTTGAAGCAGAGATCGTGTCCCCTTATTCCGGGATTCTCATCAATACGGGAGTGGGTAACCCAACCGTGCCATTAATTTACGGCGCTTGGGAGATAAGCGAGTATTACCAGGCTGGTGGGGGCACATAGTTTCGTCCGCCCATATAAGGGGATAAGGATCCATCTTTACCATCTACGCCTTCTTCCTCCTTCGCTTATCCATTTTCACGCACTCGAGCTCCAGCGCCCAAGTCCGCACATCCTGCCTCAACCTTCTCCAGTCATGTCCGGAGTGGGAGGCAAGTGGATGGCCTCCTCCGTCACGGAGGGGCACATCAAGAAGCTGAGGGAGGTCGGATACTTGTCTAACGACATCACGCACCGGCTCCCCGACAAGGGGCAGCTCATCCCCACCCCCAGGCCCCATGAGAGGGTGGTGTTGCTCACCCATTTCCTCCGCGGACTAGGTTTCCCACTTCACTCGTTTGTCCGGGGGCTCATGTTTTACTACGGCCTGGATTTCCACGATCCGCCCCAACTTCGCCCTCAACATCTTGGCGCTTATCATCGTGGCGAGGCCTTCCTCCGCATCAAGCCCCACTTCGCTTATGGCTGAAGACCTTCAATGTCAAGCCGAAAGTAGTGTGCGCCAGCAAGCGGAGGCGGAGGCGCCATGGTGGGCAAGATGCCCAATGTTACATGGCTCGAGGGCTCTTTCGTGGAGACCATAAAGGTGGCAATTGGGGTGGTTCTACATCACCGAGCCACAGACCCTGAATGGGCAGCGCCCCGAATTCCGATCTGCATCCCCACACGGCTCACCTCCGGAAAGAGAAGGGCCTGTCGGGTAATTCGAAGAGCGGACGGACTCCAAACCTGTGTCCAAGACCGTGGACAAAGAGGTAAAACTCGTCAACGAGTCCAGGTCATGCTCATTCACGGATCCTCCCATGTCAACGATGGGCTTTAACTTGTGGGAGTTCAACCCGCCCAAAGATCAAAATCTGACCAGTTTTGACACCACGCACGAGGATGCCCGAAGGTGCTATTCAAGGGCGCCGAGGTTCCCTCCCATCACCGAGGATCGCGGATTCCGCGCGAAGCGCCAAGCCAACGTAGTAAGCTTATTTTACCCTTTATGAGATACTTGTTTTTCATAGTTTGACTCTATGCGGGATCTAAGCTCCTGTTCCTTTGACAGGAATGGCAGAAGAAGACCGGACAGGTCGACTGCCCGGCTCCTTTGCCCGAAGACCCAGCGGACGCCCGCTTGACGGGGCTGTTGGTTCCGGCACCTTACGTGGTGCCGGAGAAGAAGGCCAAGAAGAAGGCCACGGGAACTTGAAAGATTTCCCGGTGCCTGGTGGTGCCGGATTCATCATCCGATGACTCCGAGGCGCACTCCTCCTCTGAAGACGAGGAGGAGGAAGAAGAAGCCTCTCCCCCTCCAACGGGGGTAGGAATGAAAAGGAAGGCCGCCCCAACTGGGGGGGGCGGAGGGTCCAAGAAGGGAAGGACTCTTCCTCCGGACTACTCCACCAACGCCGACGATGGCGAAGAGGAGTGGCCATCCAGGGCCAAGCCCCTGGCAAAATCGTAAGTATCCGGATACCAGAATAGCTCATGGCGTTCCTTTATTGCACAATATCTTTTGACGCCGAAGGTAACCATGCAGTCCGCCCGCGGCCCAGCTCGACGCTTCGTCGAGCGGATCCCTGGATTCGTCGGATGTGAATATCCTTTCACTTCCGACTGCTACCTACCCTCGTCCTACGGACGGTGCCGAGGTGGAGTCCCAAAAGGGTCCAAGCCAGGAGAGGGTGGTCCTGGAGGTGCCGCAAGGCGACCTCCCGGACTCTAGGCGCAAAGGGGATAAAACCCTGAAGGGCTCTAAGTCCGCCTCGGGTCGACACCGCACCAAACCTTCAACGGTTTCGCATCCGCAAAGCGCCCCTACTAAGAAGGGCAAGTCTACGACGCCGGTAACCTCCATCCAACCGGAGGCACCGGATAATCTGCTGGAGGTGCTTAACGGCGCCTCCATCGACGAGGAGCACCGCACAATTATGAGTGTGGTGATGCAGAAGGTCCAGTCCGCCAAGAGCGGGCTGAATGAAGCCTGTGCCAGCCTTCTAACAGGCTTTGAGTTATGTATTTCAGATATGTAAAAATATTACCGCATAGACAATAGCCCCTGATACTTAGTTTGGTGTTCGGAAAGAAAAGCCGAACTGAGGATCAAAAAGATATACGCAGGAGTCTAACATAAGTATGTCAATATGGGAATGCAGTGCTGTTGCCGACCTCCGCCCAGACCGACTACGAAGGTCAATGCATTGAAGCAGAGCCTCGAGTGGTCCGAGAACGAGCTCGCCCTTGCCAAGAAGCAGCTCGAGGACAAGGAAGGTAAGTAATACCTTATGTAAGTATATAAAAAAGATGTGGTTGCAGAAAATGATAGGACCAACGTGAGTATTACAGGGGCCACAACCCAGGTGGCGACCCTGAAGGAAGCGCTGTCCAAGGTCGAAGAAAATGCGGCCGTGGAGCGTACCCAGCGATAAAAGCAGGAGGTGCGGGTGGCGGAGGTGCAGCAAGAGATCCAGGCTCTCATGGAAAATGTGGGGACCCCGACTCATAAGTCGTGATCACCGAATGCATGTGTACAGTGATCCCAGAGATCAATGCTCACTGAACACACGTAAGCTGAATAACAAGAGTCTTACATCCATACATACCAGACATACAAGTAGGACCATTATGGTCAAGTCTTGAGTATAACATTTCAGCGGAAATCTTCGCCGATAACTTGGACCCATGCCATCTGCCTTAACCCTACAGCATTCTCGACAGGAAGCGCCCTAGCTCGCATGTTCGCCACCAAGTATTCTTCATCATATCCTGTTCTTTCATGCCCGCCAATAAAATAACCAAGGGCAAGCCAATGAGTACTTTGAATGTACTCGCAAGCAACCCATGTTTTGGTTTGAGATACAACAATGCATGATATAGGTAAATTTTTGCAGAAAGCTAGTTTTGAGTGCAATGACATGTTCAACAACTTGTAAGACATGCATCATGAGAATTCAAGTAACCATGAGGACAGGTTACAGATATCAACATAAATAGAGTGGGCACCAACCCAACTCAATCATGTCAAGTCCTTTGACTTGACCCAAGTAGTTTTATCAACTCACACGCACGGTTGTAAACTCGACGTAGTTTAAGCAGCACCGCCTAACTATCCTTGACCGTGGACACGGCTATTCAATAGTTTTACACTCGCAGAGGTTGCACACTTTACCCACAAGATCCGGGAACTTCCGTGTCATCCACGACCAGCGGTACTTCAAGTACCCGGGTAAGCACCGATCACTATCTTTCCCTAGACGACACTAACAAGGAGTCCACTCGTTGTTCCAGATCCTCACGATGTACATCATACGAGACTCACTCGAGATCGTAATATCCGAGAGGGGACACAACGGTGTATCCGGTGCCCTGTGAAAACAGTCATGGCCGCCTCTACAGCACGACCCGTCCCGAGAGAGAGCACCAATTCTCCCCACACTAGTAATGCGGATCCAAGCTAGTATCGGCCTAAGTAGTCAATAATGCCCTTTCCCATATAAGGGTAGAGTGGTTGCACATGTAAGGTTGGGACAGTCGACAAATCTTAAATCTAATCCGTTTTCGGAAACAACACACACACTTGCCTCGGTACGCCACTTCGTCATCAAGTGGCTACCCACCTCATCATCTCCCTCGGGCATAAGTGGCACCCGACGGGGTTTTCGGGAAGTCCTTTTTAAAAATACTTTTGTCTCCATCTCTATGCATATTCCCGTCCCTTTTGTGTAGCACTACTTAGCATCCTATCTACTCCCACCGGCATAACCCTCATAAGAAGGTAGGGTCATGCACAATGCAGTATCAATGAGGAAGAATGAAGGCAACCCACCAAAGTGGCTACCATCTCATCATGTTTCCGATGCAACAATAATAAAGTGCTATATGAGATGCATAAAAAAAAGGGTTTCATAGACATGGTCAAAGGGCTGCTTGCCTTGGTCTTCAAGTTCTTCAAATCCTTCTCCTTCTTCTTCTTCAGCAACTTCGTCTAGTACGGGATCTAATCGTCGTATGAAAATAACGAGAAAATAAGGCAATAGTAAAACAGCAAAACCAAATTGCTCAAAAAAATGTCAACTCATTTTTGATAAATACTAGGGGAAATCTAAGAATGGTAAAATTCTAGTTTTGGATTTGCAGAGCGTAATAGAAGAAATGGATTTTCAAAGATGGATTTAAATGCTCAAATTTGAATTTAAATTTGAACAGACAGTAAAAGTTTGATGGATATTTATGAAAGTTACACCATTAAATAGGTGGGATTTTTAGAAGAATTTAGGAGTTGGAATTACTGCATTTGGATTATTATTTAATCTGTGGAATTATTTGAAATATAATGTAAAAGGAAAAGGAAAGTCATACCGTGTCACCGCGCCGTAAAGGTCACAGTGCAGCAGGCCCAAGAGGGATTCAGCCCGCGCAAGGCTGCCTACGTCGAAGGCGTAAAGGCAAAATACGCCTTCCGCCGACGCAGGAAAACGGGTCGCGCGCGCGTGCAATTTTAAACCTGACGTGTGGGGCCCACCCGTCAGTATGTGAGGCTGACTGACGGGCCCCACGGCCGTCGTCTTCCACCTCGAGCCAGAGAGGGAGGCAAGCTCACCGGCGTCGCTGTGGTCGACGGCGAGGTGATCCGAGGGCACCTGCGTGCTCAGGGAGGAGTCGCCGTTTGGGTGGAGGTGGAGGCGGTCGCCGGAGCGCAGGGTTCGGCCATGGCGAGGAGGACGGCGGCAAAGCTGGAGGAGTTCGCCCGGTCGATTTCGGCTGCAAACGAGGCGGGGGAGAGAGGGGAAATGGTCAGAGAGGTGAGGCGGTTCCAGATCGAGAGAGAGAGAGGGCAAAGGAGGCCTGTACCACGAGATCAACGGTCGACCAAGGAGGCGGAGCTCCGGTCGATCCCGAGCATAGAAGCTCTCCGAGGCTGATTGGGTGGTGCAGGCGCGTGCTTGGGGGTGTGAGAAGGAGGTGGATGCCACGAGAGAGACCTAGGGCGAGCTTTAATAGCCGGGCGCCGGTCCACCGTGGACTCTTGCGCCGACGAGATCACAGCCGAGACTAGAGGCCGTGTGGGCACACGAGGGTGAGTCTGGGCCGTTCGTGGATGAGGTCTACGACCAGGTGAACGAAGAGAACGAGCGGGGGAGGGCCAGAGGCTGCTGCAAGGTGTGAGTTCGCTCATTGAGCTCTCAAGCGGCGGCAGAGGCTGCAAGGAGCTGAGGCGAGAGGAGGGAGAAGGAGGAGGGGGACAAAGGCGTGGCGTGCTGCGGATGTCGAGGAGCATCGGCTGGCGTGAGGGGGAGAGCAGAGGTGGCCGGAGGCGGTTGGAAGGGGGCGGCTACAGTGCGGGAGCGCACTGTAGCGCGCTCCAGAGCATGCATATGGTCGGCATGGCCATTTTTCCAGCGCTCTGGGTTTGGCCTCTAGTGTCTGGGGGCTCTAGGGGGAAGTAAACAAATGGGGAGGGGCATTGGATGCCCTAGAGAGCCACTAGATGAGAGGGCAGGTGGAGAGAGAGGAGAACAGTGGCTGTCCAGAGGGGTAAATGAGGAGGTTTCACCCCTCAATCATTGATTTGAGGCCAGGGAAGAGTTACTGGAGGTGCAAGGGGACTCTGAGGGGCTGTGGTAAAAAGTTGAGGTCATGGAGAAGAGTGGAAGTGGTCAAAATGATGATTTTGGAAAATGGCGAAGGTGTTTGTTGTTGGTTTGGGCAAGAAAATTAAGTCCACTTGCCATGAGAATTAACAGGATGGAATGGCACATAGAAGTAGGGTGTTCCACCAAGTTTGAGCTCATTTGGGCAAAATAGCCAATGTAACTTTGGTAAACCCTAGAAATCAGCAGAAATGGACTTTCCAAGATTTAGTCATGCAAATCTGTTCTCCTTGATGCACCCTTGGTGTAGTTTCATCATTTGAGGTTATGAACATGTCCACAAAAGTTGAGATCAAAAGGAGAAAGTTTCCAATGTAGAGTTGTTCTAATTTGATTCTGGACAGGAAGGGTTTTGGGGCACTTTGATCAAGTTAACTTGTTCTCCAACTTGTGCCACTTGGTCTAGATGAATTATTATACCATTTTAGCATTTTCACAAGGTTTGAGAACATTTGGACATGTTTGGCAAAGCAAAGTTGTTCAAACTTTAAAAAGGATGTAGTGGTTTTGAGAGGGTTTCATGGGGTTATACTGTTCTCCATGACATGAGACTTGGCAAGACCATCAAAAATGTCATATGTGACATGCTAGAACTTTCTTGGAATATTTGGGGAATATTTACTTTGTAAATATTTCAAAAGCTTGAAATATCCAGAAAGGGTTTTTGAGGGATTTAACCAATTTTTGAACATGACCATGTGTTGAAGCTCTTATATATGGGCAATATATGCCCAGAGAGTTTCCCTGATTTTTGTCAAATATTTTTAAAACAATAAAATAATTTTTCCTATTAAAGACCATTCTGGCCTTAAGAAAATCTTTTAAATAAAATAGAAAAATAACTTCTAAAATTATATTTTGTGGTTTATGGGTATCCTATATCTAATAGGAGTCAAATATATTTTTGGAAAGATTTTTACTGCCCTTAATTAAGTACTTGCAGTGCAAACCTCAATTCAGGGGTTTTTGAAAAACTAATTTTTGAAAATACTATTTGGCCAAATTATTTTTGCAAGAAATTATTTTTATGTCCTATACACATGGCATGATCATTGGGAAAGGTTTTTGGATCAAGGAGAAGGAGTATAAGAGTTGGAGGATTTATTTTATTTTTAGAGCACTTGCAAACAACAAACAAAAACCAATCAAGGCAAAGACAAAACACTCAAAAGTTTTTGTCAAACCACATTTTATCACGATTGTTAGCTTAAGTGTAGTGGCATGAAAATCAGAGTGTGACAGACCTACCCCCCTTACAAGAATCTCGTCCCCGAGATTCCCAGACTAGGTGCGGAGAGGGATACAGAAACTTGGATCTGGGGTAGTCTTCAAGTCCTCCTGTTGCTTCTGCTTCCGTGTAGTGCTCCATTGAGCTTGAAGTACTTGATGGTGTGGCTTCGTGTATGACGCTCCTCTTGATCCAGGTTGCTAGCGGGTAGCTTGCGGTAGGTTAGATTGGGCTAGGGGTCGATGGCTCGGTGGTTAATGCCATCGCAGAGATCGGGCAAGTTAGGAAGTTGGAAATACTTCCAGGGTTGTGATGCATGGAAAGAGTTGTGCACATCAGGTAACTCAGGTGGCGACTCCAGCTGGTAACTGTCTTCTCTTCGTCTCGTAGTGACCTGAGAGGGGGTTGTTAAATCTTGGAGTGATCTCAAAGGGGGCCGATGAATCTTGGTGTGGGTCTCCTTGTCATGGAAATGCTTGGTTCCTTAGAGAGGAGTGGCTTGCAGATACACCTGGTCTTCAACGCGGAGGTTTACTTCTTGACGACGGTGATTGGTGTAGTTCTTCCTCCTATACATGACGATCTTCAGATGTTCCTTGACCAGCTCAATGATTCTTCTTCCGTCTTTGGGTAGACAAGTATGTCATCAAAGAAAGATGACAACTAACTTGTCCAAGTATTTCATGAAGTCTATGGGGTACGCAAAGTAGGCTGGGGTATCTCGTGAAGTCTTGTAGGGTATAGGGATAGGGTTCTAGTTTTGAGGTGTAAACTCAACTCTACGGGGTTCCACTTGGTCGAGGAGGCTATAGCAAAGGTCTTCAGTGCTTGTCGGTCACTGAGGTAGAATCCCTGGTGTATCCTGTCTTGCCGGTCTTCAGTTGATGAGAGAGATGAGAAAAGTATCATAGAGGAGGGGGATGCCTAAAGGGGGTTCTATAGTCCAAGTGCAAACAAACAAGTGCCAAAAAGGGCCAAACACAAACAACAAAATAAGGCAGGTGATATAGTCGCGTACTTGTTGCCTAGGGCAAAAAGGGCGACTGATATCAAAATACAAACAAATAAAAGCAAGTAACACACAATCATGGTTCAATTCGAACCATCATACGGACTCGACTGCGCATAGGGGGGTACACGACTCATCCTACCCTAGGGGTTCTCGGACAAAGTAGACGTGCTTTACTTCGTGCCTCATGCAGTCTCCTCGGTTTTCCTCAGGTGTTGCTACGTCTCTTGTAGTTGTTCGATGAAACAATCAGGGTTGAGCCTGAAGATTCTTCAACAACTTTTCGCCTGTTGGAGTGATGGGGTGAAGGTGGCTCCTCGTAACTGGCATTGACTTGGTCTTCTATTGTCTTCTTAATCACGACGATCCCTTTTTGTATTCTAAGCCGTCGATGGTACCAGGTAGGCAATCCTTTATGCAATAATATTATCAAGGCATAATAGTGGTCCAACCCGTCGGACACATTGTTGACAATATCGTCACCGAGAGCGGGGGATGAAGAGAATCGTTTTCCTGCTCACTATAGTGAGGCGGACCAAATGGCTAGGTTCTCATCCACCGGTGGTTGCCGATACAACAATGGTAAGGACATGGTTGCTCTATTAGCAATGTATATCATGATCTTGCATTTCCTATGCCCTGATCATCATAGCCTAAGGTCGCATCATCTTGGGGCAATGTCATGGGTGTCACCATCTTCTGGGTCTTCATGTCCTCATTCCTCGAGGATGTATCTTCTGTTGCTATCGTCTTGTTGTGGTGTCGCCAATCTTGTGCTCGGAAGATGTAGGCAAATGTCTGACAAGGCATCCTCCTTCTAGATTATCCACGAGGATTACAAGGAATCCAGTGGTCAGGGGCATAAGGGTTCTAGCGACCAAAAGTTTTGAAGGGGAAGAGATCAATAAGGAAAGTATACCTTAGTTTTCAAAAAACTGAGAAGGGAAGAGAAGTATAGACAATTTGAAAACTGGTAATAGTTTTGAAAATAGTTTTAACCTAACTAACGACCATGCTAACTAAGGCTTCCTACAGTCAGGATGGCTCTGATACCAGCTCTGTGGGGACCCCGACTCATAAGTCGTGATCACCGAATGCACGTGTAAAGTGATCCCGATATCAATGCTCACCGAACACACGTAAGCTGAATAACAAGAGTCTTACATCCATACATACCAGATATACAAGTAGGACCATTATGGTCAAGTCTTGAGTATAACATTTCAGCGGAAATCTTCGTCGATAACTTGGACCCATGCCATCTGCCTTAACCCTAGAGGCATTCTGACTGGGAAGCGTCCTAGCTCGCATGTTCGTCACCGAAGTATTCTTCATCATATCCTGTTCTTTCATGCCTGGCCTATAAAATAACCAGTGGCAAGCCAATGAGTACTTTGAATGTACTCGCAAGCAACCCATGTTTTGGTTCGAGATACAACAATGCATGATATAGGTAAATTTTTGCAGAAAGCTAGTTTTGAGTGCAATGACATGTTCAACAACTTGTAAGACATGCATTATGAGAATTCAAGTAACCATGAGAACAGGTTACAGATATCAACATAAATAGAGTGGGCACCAACCCAACTCAATCATGTCAAGTCCTTTGACTTGACCCAAGTAGTTTTATCAACTCACACACACGGTTGTAAACTCTGGACGTAGTTTAAGCAGCACCGCCCAACTGTCCTTGACCGTGGACACGACTATTCGAATAGTTTTACACTCCGCAGAGGTTGCACACTTTACCCACAAGATCCGGGGAACTTCCGTGTCATCCACGACCCGCGGTACTTCAAGTACCCGGGGTAAGCACCCGATCACTATCTTTCCCTAGACGACACTAACAAGGAGTGCACTCGTTGTTCCGTATCCTCACGATGTACATCATACAAGACTCACTCGAGATCGTAACATCCGAGAGGGGACACAACGGTGTATCAGGTGCCCTATGAAAACACTCATGGCCGCCCTACCTGGCACGACCCTGTCCCGAGAGAGAGCACCAACTCTCCCCCGTTACTAGTAATGCGGGATCCAAGCTAGTATCGGCCTAAGTAGTCAATAATGCCCTTTCCCATATAAGGGTAGAGTGGTTGCGCATGTAAGGTTGGGACAGTCAACAAATCTTAAATCTAATCCGTTTTCGGAAACAACACACACACTTGCCTCAGTACGCCACTTCGTCATCAAGTGGCTACGCAACTCATCATCTCCCTCGGGCATAAGTGGCACCCGACGGGGTTTTCGAAAAGTCCTTTTTAAAAATACTTTTGTCTCCATCTCTATGCATATTCCCGTCCCTTTTGCGTAGCACTACTTAGCATCCTATCTACTCCCGCCGGCATAACCCTCATAAGAAGGTAGGGTCATGCACAATGCAAGTATCAATGAGGAAGAATGAAGGCAACCCACCAAAGTGGCTACCATCTCATCATGTTTCTGATGCAACAATAATAAAGTGCTATATGAGATGCATAAAAGAGGGTTTCATAGACATGGTCAAAGGGATGCTTGCCTTGGTCTTCAAGTTCTTCAAATCCTTCTCCTTCTTCTTCTTCAAAGAACTTGCGTCTGCACGGATCTAATCGTGTATGAAAATAACGAGAAAATAAGGCAATAGTAAAACAGAAAAACCAAAGTGCTCAAAAAATGTCAACTCATTTTTGATAAATACTAGGGGAAATCTAAGAATGGTAAAATTCTAGTTTTGGATTTGCAGTGAGCGTAATAGAAGAAATGGATTTTCAAAGATGGATTTAAATGCCCAAATTTGAATTTAAATTTGAACAGTATAGAAAAGTTTGATGGATATTTATGAAAGTTACACCATTAAATAGGTGGGATTTTTAGAAGAATTTAGGAGTTGGAATTACTGCATTTGGATTATTATTTAATCCTGTGGAATTATTTGAAATATAACAGAAAAAGAAAAAGGAAAACTGGCGCTGTGTCACTGGGCCAGAAAGGTCACAATGTAGCAGGCCCAGGAGGGATTCAGCCCGCGCGAGGCTGCCTACGTCGAAGGCGTAAAGGAAAAATACGCCTTCCGCGTGCAATTTTAAACCTGACGTGTGGGGCCCACCCGTCAGTATGTGAGGCTGACTGACGGGCCCCACGGCCGTCGTCTTCCGCCTCGAGCCAGAGAGGGAGGCGAGCTCACCGGCGTCGCTGTGGTCGACGGCGAGGCGATCCGAGGGCACCTGCGTGCTCAGGGCGGAGTCGCCGTTCGGGTGGAGGTGGAGGCGGTAGCCGGAGCGCAGGGGTTCGCCGGCGACGAGGAGGACGGCGGCAAAGCTTCAGGAGGAGTTCGCCCCGGTCGATTTCGGCTGCAAACGAGGCGGGGAAAGAGGGGAAATGGTCAGAGAGGTGAGGCGGTTCCAGATCGAGAGAGAGAGAGAGGGCAAAGGAGGCCTGTACCACGAGACCTACGGTCGACCGAGGCGGCGGAGCTCCGGTCGATCCCGAGCATAGAAGCTCTCTGAGGCTGATTGGGTGGTGCGGGCGCGTGCTTGGGGGTGTGAGAAGCAGGTGGATGCCACGAGAGACCTGGGCGAAGCTTAATAGCCGGGCGCCGGTCCACTGTGGACTCGGCGCCGCGAGATCACACGCGAGACCAGAGGCCGTGGGGGCACACGAGGTGAGTCCGGCTGTTCAGGATGAGGTCTACGACCAGGTGAACGAAGAGAACGAGCGGGGGAGGGCCAGAGGCTGCGCGCGTGTGAGTTCGCTCATTGGAGCTCTCGGGCGGCCGGCGCGCGTGCGAGCTGAGGCGAGAGGAGGGAGAAGGACGAGGGGGACAAAGGCGTGGCGTGCTGCGGATGTCGAGGAGCATCGGCTGGCGTGAGGGGGAGAGCAGAGGTGGCCGGAGGCGGTTGGAAGGGGGCGGCTACAGTGCGGGAGCGCACTGTAGCGCGCTCCAGAGCATGCATATGGTCGGCATGGCCATTTTTCCAGCGCTCTGGGTTTGGCCTCTAGTGTCTGGGGGCTCTAGGGGGAAGTAAACAAATGGGGAGGGGCATTGGATGCCCTAGAGAGCCACTAGATGAGAGGGCAGGTGGAGAGAGAGGAGAACAGTGGCTGTCCAGAGGGGTAAATGAGGAGGTTTCACCCCTCAATCATTGATTTGAGGCCAGGGAAGAGTTACTGGAGGTGCAAGGGGACTCTGAGGGGCTGTGGTAAAAAGTTGAGGTCATGGAGAAGAGTGGAAGTGGTCAAAATGATGATTTTGGAAAAATGGCAGAAGGTGTTTGTTGTTGGTTTGGGCAAGAAAATTAAGTCCACTTGCCATGAGAATTAACAGGATGGAATGGCACATAGAAGTAGGGTGTTCCACCAAGTTTGAGCTCATTTGGGCAAAATAGCCAATGTAACTTTGGTAAACCCTAGAAATCAGCAGAAATGGACTTTCCAAGATTTAGTCATGCAAATCTGTTCTCCTTGATGCACCCTTGGTGTAGTTTCATCATTTGAGGTTATGAACATGTCCACAAAAGTTGAGATCAAAAGGAGAAAGTTTCCAATGTAGAGTTGTTCTAATTTGATTCTGGACAGGAAGGGTTTTGGGGCACTTTGATCAAGTTAACTTGTTCTCCAACTTGTGCCACTTGGTCTAGATGAATTATTATACCATTTTAGCATTTTCACAAGGTTTGAGAACATTTGGACATGTTTGGCAGTGCAAAGTTGTTCAAACTTTAAAAAGGACAGAAGTGGTTTTGAGAGGGTTTCATGGGGTTATACTGTTCTCCATGACATGAGACTTGGCAAGACCATCAAAAATGTCATATGTGACATGCTAGAACTTTCTTGGAATATTTGGGGAATATTTACTTTGTAAATATTTCAAAAGCTTGAAATATCCAGAAAGGGTTTTTGAGGGATTTAACCAATATTTTGAACATGACCATGTGTTGAAGCTCTTATATATGGGCAATATATGCCCAGAGAGTTTCCCTGATTTTTGTCAAATATTTTTAAAACAATAAAATAATTTTTCCCTATTAAAGACCATTCTGGCCTTAAGAAAAATCTTTTAAATAAAATAGAAAAATAACTTCTAAAATTATATTTTTGTGGTTTATGGGTATCCTATATCTAATAGGAGTCAAATATATTTTTGGAAAGATTTTTACTGCCCTTAATTAAGTACTTGCAGTGCAAACCTCAATTCAGGGGTTTTTGAAAAACTAATTTTTGAAAATACTATTTGGCCAAATTATTTTTGCAAGAAATTATTTTTATGTCCTATACACATGGCATGATCATTGGGAAAGGTTTTTGGATCAAGGAGAAGGAGTATAAGAGTTGGAGGATTTATTTTATTTTTAGAGCACTTGCAAACAACAGACAAAAACGAATCAAGGCAAAGACAAAACACTCAAAAGTATTTGTCAAACCACATTTTATCACGATTGTTAGCTTAAGTGTAGTGGCATGAAAATCAGGGTGCGACAGAAAAGCACAAGAGTTTCGAGCTTGACTCAAAGACTCGAGAGTCCGAGCTCGCCTCGGCCCTTGGGAGCGCCAAATCTGCTAAGGCCGAAGCCCAGAAAGCCCTCCAGGAAATTGAGGCGATGAAGAAGATAGCGGCGGGTAAGGCATTCTTTATGCAAAGCAAGCACGTGAAAGCGAATTACTTGTTACTTACCCGAGTCCGGAGCTCTCGAGGAGCATTCGCAGATCTTCCCCGCAGTGTGTCCGAAGCTGCCGCATTCTACCGAGCCGAGGAGGGGAGCTCGACGGAGATGGTGTTCTGGTCTCAAGATATCGAGGCCGGACACCGGTGTTTTTGAGCGACCAGCTGAAGCAGCTGGTCGATCTCCATAAAGTGGCCGAACAGGCCATGAAGGGTCTCGTAGTCCGCTTGTGGCCTCGGGAAGCCATGCCCGGAGCTACTGGCTGGTGAGGCGGCCGGTGGACGCCGCCATGGATTGAAGTCATCTGCTGCCCAGATGCATCGAAGGTGCCCGTAGGGCCCTTGCCCGTGCTAAAGTGCACTCGGGCAAGATGGACGCTGAGAAGCTTGTGACGGACGGACCACCGCTGGGGAAGGAGTATCGCAAGCCCAAGATGTATTATGAGGGCTTCCTGAAGGGTGCCCGCCTTATAGCGGATGAGTGCTCCAAAGATGTAATTTTTGAGTAAACTCGCATTTGTGATCCTGTATGCTGAAAACTTGTTCATATGCGCTAAGCAACGCTTTTGAATTTAAAATATTACCTTCTGTGCAGCCGTTTATCAAAATTGAGAGATGGCGAGTCGTCGGCTTCTGCCCCCATGCCGCAAGTGCTGGGGTGTTCGGGATAAACTTGAGCGCTCTTTTTCCCATTATTGGGTCCTTCGAGGGAGGCGCTCAACACAACGAACAAGGCAATCGGACTATAATGCTTGAACACTCTCACTTAGCCATAGAATTCTATAATTTTAAATTTCGGCGAAGCCCCTAGTATTCGGAAGACCGAGTCCGGGCGCTATCCACGCCTAGGCCGGACAAAGCCGACTCCACGCTCTAAGCGGCATAAGTCTTTAGGGACTCGAAAACCTCTCGAATAGCAACCAGCTCTTGCCCTATCATGACAGTCAGTTTTAGCTTTCTCCACTGAGGTGCTTAGCCCAGCTCAACCGGGGCACAATCGCAATGGTTCTCCCAAAGGCTACCTTAGCCGATATAACGGAACGTAAGGTACCAAAACATGGGAGCCGGGCAAACCCAACTATTGACCCAAGACATGATTCGAGCCGATGCATATAATGCTATAAGTTCGGGTGCCGACTCATGAGAGTGTTCGGACTTCTCACACCATATTCTGGGGTACGTAAGCCCCTAGTGTATTGGTCGTACCAAAGTGTACGGTTGCATAATGTCATAACTGAACATATTTTTATATAAAAAAAGGAATGCAATAATAGACAAAAGCTATTTATTGTTTATTCGAAAAGTCTGCGGTAAAAGCAGAACGATACAAATAGTGCGGTAAGCAAGGGATGGGACTATTTGACATGTCCCCCTCTAGGGGCGAGCTGCGGGATGATATGTGAAACAAGTATACTGCTCATTATAGAGACCACCTGGACACTCGACGTAGCTTCCTGCCTCCCTGGCTGTTGCATCGTGTGTTCGGCGATTATACTGCCGGACAGGCCTTCCGGAAAGTGGAGTCCTGAAAGTAAGGAAAAAGAATGACAAAATCGGGAGCCCCTGGTGTGGTTGAGCCGCATTTTGGGCATGCCATGGTCGTGCCCCTCCCCCTATGCCCATGGTATTTCCAGAGCGTAGCTATGTACGCGTAGTACTGGTTTCGCAATTTCGCGAGGGCTGGGGTTGGGGCCGCATTTCTACACGCTTTCTAACGTGCCAGCGGTCTTGTTGTAGGTTACTCCGCACGCCGACGGTGTCCGGACGCTTAATGGCTAGATCGAGAATTGCCTTGAGAGGCTGCTTTGTACTTCCGCCATGAGGGCAGCCGTATGCTCCTCCGCTCAAGGGAGCGCTCGTGTTTCCATTGACCGTAATGACTCCTCGAGGGCCTCGCATCTTGAGCTTGAGGTATCCGTGAGCGGCACCGCATTGAACTTTGCAAATGCGGTTCATCCGAGCAGTGTGATAGCCATCGTGGAACGGACTATGTCAAGATTAACTCCCGCTCGAAATTATCCGGGGATCCGAAGACCACCTCAAGTGTAACTGAGCCTGTACAGTTGGCCTCTACACCTGGTATGACGCATCTAAAGGTCGTGTTTGTGGGTTTAATACTTGAGGGATTTATGCCCATTTTTCGCACTGTCCATAAGGACTCTAGTGAGGTGAAATCCGTCAATGATTGGGTCTAGAACCAATGCGTCGAATCCGCCATGGCGGATGCTAGTGGGGTGGTCCCTTCGATCAAAAGTGATCAGGCAGGAGGACCATGGGTTGAACTTTGGGGCGACTGGCTCCAACGCATATACGTCCCTGAGTGCATGCTTCCGCTCACTTTTGGGTATGTGGGTTGTGTATATCATGTTCACCGTCTGCACTTGTGGGTGGAAGCCCTTCTGTCCCCTATTGTTCGGCGGCCGGGGCTCCTCCTCGTCATCGCTATGCAGCCCCTTGTCATTGTTTTCGGCGTTTAACTTGCCTGCTGCTTGAACACCCAACAATCCCTGCTGGTGTGGTTGGCTGGTTTTCGGGGTGCCGTATTTGGCACGAGCGATCGAGTATTCGGTCCAAATTGGACGGGCCCGAGTATTTATTTTGAATGGCTTTTTCCACGACCGGTTTAGAGCCTCGAATCCGCATTAATTGTCAGATCCTCAGCATTGTCGCCGTTAATGCGGCGCTTTTGCTTGCTACGACGCGACCTGTCAATGTTGTCCTTGGTATCCGAATTACCAGGGCTCTTCATCATGTTTATTACTACGAGCTAGCTAGTTGTCTTCTCCCGCGCCAAAGCGGGTCATGAGTGTTGTGAGGGCTGCAATGGATTTCGGCTTTTCCTGTCCTAGCTGTCGGGCAAGCCACTCATCACGGATGTTATGCTTGAAGGCTGCAAGGGCCTCTGTGTCCGGACAGTCGACTATTTGATTTTTTTTGGTTAGGAACCGTGTCCAGAATTGTCTGGCCGATTCCTCCGCTGCTGAATTATGTGGCTTAGGTCATCGGCGCCGGTGGTCGCACATAGGTGCCCCGAAGTTGTCGAGAATGCGGCTTCCGTGTCCTCCCAACAACCAATTGATTCTCGCCGCAAGCTGTTAAGCCAATGCCGAGCTGGTCCTTTAAGCTTGAGTGGGAGGTATTTGATGGCGTAGATTGTCAGCCGGGGCCATGTGGATATGAAGGAGATAATCCTCGATCTATACCGCCGGATCTGTTATGCCATCATATGATTCAATGTTTACGGGTTTGAAACCCTCGGGATTTGATGATCCATTACTTCATCCGTGAAGCATAGTGGGTGTGCGGCGCCTCAGATTAATGTATCACGACGTAGCTCAAATGAGCTTTGTTCATCAGTGTTCGCCCGCCGGATTTGCCATATCCGGCATGACGGTTATCGTCACATGTCGTGGGGCGCCCACGCGATCCATAGATCGACCTTGTTTGCCTTGCCTTGTCCTCCAATATATCTCGCAGGTCTGGCGCGTTTCCCCGTGCCTCGGTATTTTTGGAGCGACGCTGGGGTGCGGCTTGAGCGGAGGGCCGAGAGGCCTCTCTGTCGCGGTCACGGGGTGGCCGGTTGTCCGCATCGTGCGCTGGTGATGTAGGTCTAGGTGCTTCCTCCTCTAATCGGAGTAGAAGCCTGCGTTTAGGGTAGCTATTGGAGGGGCGTTCGAGTTCGTACTCTTCGGCTGCAAGGACTTCAGTCCATCTGTCGGCTAGCAAGTCTTGGTCAGCTCTGAGCTATTGCCGTTTTTTCTTGAGGCTGCTCACGGTGGCCATAAGCCTACGTTTGAAACGCTCTTGTTCGACGGGATCCTCAGGCACGACAAACTCATCGTCGTCTAGGCTTGCCTCGTCTTCGGAAGGAGGCATGTAATTATCATCCTCTACCTCTCTATCTGTCGCTCTCTCATGAGGGCTGGTTTCTCCATCCTCCTGCGCTGAATCCTGCTGGAGGGGATTGTCTTCGGCACCGTCCGGGTGTTATTATCTCCGTGCGAATCGCCGCTTTTGCTGTGGCGGGATTTAGAGCGGCGCCGTTGACGCCGGCACTTAGGCTGTTTCTTGGAGGGATCATCCTCCGTTGTTCCATCGATGTTCCCTTCTTTTGGGGTGTCCACCATGTATATGTCATACGACGAGGTGGCCTTCCAGTGCCCTCGTAGGCGCTGGTTCTGGTCGCCTCTCGCATCGGCGCCCATACCGTCCGATGTCTTCGAGTCGAAGTCGAGCATGTCGGTTAAATCATCGACAGTGGCTACGAAGTGGGTGGTGGGTGGGCTTTGAATTTCTTCGTCGTCCGCATCCCAACCTTGCTGACCATAGTCCGGCAAAGGCTCTCCTGATAAAGAGAGAGACTTTAGTGAATTCAGGATGTCACCGAAAGGCGAGTGCTGAAAGATGTCCGCGGTGGTGAACTCCATGATCGGCGCCCAATCGGATTCGATTGGCAGGGGCCATGAAGGTTCGGAGTCCGGAGAGGAGTCCGGCACCTTGGAGTCACGAGCTTCGAAAAGGACATGTATGGTGTTCGGCTCGATCGCCGTAGAGATTGCAGCCCCTGAGGCGGTGTCCAGCCACCCGCCCTCGACATGCAATGGCCCGAGCTAAGGGTCGAGCGAACACTGGTGCGGCCTCTAGCGCCCGGCAGCGGCAGAGCTAGATCATGCCCATCGTGGATAAAGGCGGCGCTTGGCTGTGGCTCAAACCCGCTGGAAGGTCAAGTCTCCACGGACGCCGGCCGTAGTTCAAACTTACAAATCTGACCTGATGGCCAGGGCGAGCTTCGATCTGCTCCAGATGGCTGCTTAATTGGCCCGCAGTGCAAAGCCGCCGAATACGAAGATCTGTCAGAGAAAAGTCCCGCCCTGGACCGGATTGTTGTTGACGATCGGAGGATCCATCGGCCCTAAAGATGACGACACAGAGGAACTCTCAATGAAATCACCAATGTCGGTGTCAAAACCGGCGGATCTTGGGTAGGGGGTCCCAAACTGTGCGTCTAGGCGGATGGTAACAGGAGACAAGGGACACGATGTTTTTACCCAGGTTCGGGCCCTCTCGATGGAGGTAAAACCCTACTCCTGCTTGATTAATATTGATGATATGGGCAGTACAAGAGTAGATCTACCACGAGATCAGAGAGGCTAAACCCTAGAAGCTAGCCTATGGTATGATTGTTGTTCGCCCCACGGACTAAAACCCTCCGGTTTATATAGACACGGAGAGGGCTAGGGTTACACGAGTCGGTTACAATGGGAGGAGATCTACATATCCGTATCGCCAAGCTTGCCTTCCACGCCAAGGAAAGTCCCATCCGGACACGGACTAAGTCTTCAATCTTGTATATTCATAGTCCAGAGTCCGCCAAAGGTTATAGTCCGCCATCCCGACACCCCTAATCCATGACTCCTCGCTATTTCAAAGTTCAAGTTTAGGTATGAGCTCGCTACAGTTTAGTCAAGAGTTCTGTCCCTTTGTTCGTGAACTAGTTCTCGATATAAGCATTAGAATGAGAGTGGCTACGATTCGGATTACTTGACTCGCTTTCCTGCTTCAATCCTTCTTGCATACAATCCTAATTCACAATCCGATTCTTGCTTGATTCTATAATGAAAAACAAACCTTGTGCCATGGATTTGATGAAGCTTGAAAGGACTCCCTTGTTCAAGCCAAAGATAAGAAGCATATGGTGACAGCCCAATCCTTATATATCAATCCAATCACTGGAGGAACGAAGAACTAAGTTTGCCTGACACCCGAAAACAACTTGTTTGTTTTGGTGAAAGAGGAAGAAATAGAAAAAGATCGCCGCTTTTCATACGCTAATTCATGATTCAAAGTAGAGCGAGTGAGGGAGCTATACCCGGTACTCAATCAACATATGCCAAGTGTTCTGTTATCTATGGGCAGCACTCCGTAGGAATGTCATAGTCTAGGCATGTCGTAGTAGTCATTAGACAGAAAGAGGTGAAACTTAACATGTCTTATTCCGAATTCCTGCGATTGTCATTATTTTCCAGCAAGGAAATAGTCATTCTGTCATTTCGAGAATTCGACTAACGTCACAAATTTCTAGTGCTATAACAGAAACTGCCCTTAATGCACAAATGAAAGCCCTCACAACACTCTTTACCTGCAACTACTCCCGCTTATGGTAGTAGATAAACAGGTGGTGGACATGTATCTGTAGCCTCTGCTGCTAGTAGATTGAATGTTATATATGGACTGAAAAAAAATGGAGGGTAGTTCTTGAGAATGCTACTCTATTCCTGGAATTAGACATCCCCTTCTTTGACTATTTGACCTGCTCCTCGAAGCAAGGAAGGGAATGAAGATGGCATTGAATGCCCTTTCGGCAAGAAGGATAGGAGTTGGCTTACCGCATCTACCTTCTCATCACGGGATAAGGGCTGGGGCATTAACTTAAGTACTAAAGCTACTGGAGCAGCTGCCTTCATTGATTCCTCATGAAGGAATCAGAATATCGCTACTTCCCCTTACCGCCCTAAGCAGGGGAGATGGACTAAAAACCTTGTGTGAAGGAAAGGCTGTCAAATTCGTTGACCATTACTCCGGTTGAAGGACAAATGGAAAGTGAATCAATGGAATCAAGTTGTTCTAAGGATTCGGATTCGGCAGTCGAGACATCTATATCTATGGAATTTCAAAAGAGAGAAAAGGATCTGAATCCGACCCAAGAACGAGCTCAAACCTTAGGGTTTGAAAAGAAGAAGTAAAGCTCTCGTTTACTTCAATCAAAAAAGGTAGGTCATAACACAGATTGAATTAGACCTTACTCAATCACTCATCGCTGGAAAAAGTAGAGCGGTTTCCTCGCAATAAAAGCACGAGCGAGATATTCTTCCTTAGCAGGGATCTCAATTCCGGGAAGAAGTACAAAGGGCAAAGGCAGAAGTGGAAGGGTCAACCTCCTCTATCGGGGAAAGATAGGAAGGAGCAAAGTGTAAAATCACTTGTTTGAAACATCTAAAAAATAGAAATGCCTATTAGAAGTTGTATTTTCGGTGGTCAAAGGGAACGAATCAGAAAAGAGGGAAGCACTATCAAGGTAGAATCAGTTCCAAGCAAGTATGTCCATTGAATGGAAAGAGTCCCTAAACAGACAGGTTTTTAGCAAATAAGACGGGTTCTGGTCTTCGGCAACAAAAGAAGCCGAAGAGAGAGCTCGATCAAAGAACCTTTATAGGTCCACATCATCCTCAGGTTTTGGATACACAGCGAGAGGGAATCTTCCTGTTTGAATGGAAGATTTTCGAAAGAGAGGGGAGAAATCAATCACATGCGTGAGCGGATCGAGCTATTATATAATAAGTAACGGCTGAAAAAGCTATTCTTGGTAGATCCACTTGTCAAGGCGCGGAAAGCCGTGTTCCTTCTCAGCTCATGCTTTCCTGATTGATTTGAAAGACACTACACACCACCGTATCCATGGCTTTCTTCCCACTTTCAAAGAACTTTCTATCATTCTTTCGATTCTATCTCCTCGCCTTAGGTCTTATGCTTCTTATTAAAGGGGTTATGCCACTCTGAGTCCATCAGAGTTGAAGGAATGGACAGAGGCAGGAAAAGACAAAGTACTAATTTGACTACCGATAGAGAGCAGAGCTAGAGACAAGATGCCTAGGACCTGGAGGAGATCCATAAGAACCAAGTCGTGGAGAAGATAGCATCAATCTGGAGATAATAAACCTAACTCTCCGTGCTTTAATCGAGAATGGATACAGGGTCGTCGAGTGAAACCTTTATTAGGGGGTAGACCTACCTTGTTTCGTTGACTTATTGCTTTCCAGCAAAGCGTGCGGGCCCTATCTCTAAAGCACCAAACATCCACATTTTAGGAGATGCCCTATCTTCCCTTAAAGAGCCAGCTTATTGAACAGAGCTGTCACTCCTTACCTTACCTAAGACCCCTACGGGATATCTTTTGAAAATCTTTTCTCTGAAAAGAAAAGATGTTTACGATCCCTTGCCCGCTCGATTAAAGAAAGTGGGATCTGGCCTTGCATTTTTTAGATAGGGCTCCCTCACGGCATTCTTGCTCTTGCATTTGAAAGTCGAATCAGGATTCCATCTAGAGAAAGGTTCCGAATGGAACTAGTGAATGTGTATGCCGAACGTAGGCAGGTATACCAGACCTTTGATATTAAGCTATGATCTCTCTTCTATCTCTTCAAGTTCCCACAAAGCAACTCTGAACCTAAGACCGGCTTTTGGGATGTCTTTTGATATTCTAAACTAAGAAAAACGCAATTGGATTTATTTTTATATCCCTATGATAGGAAATGAAAGAAAAGGTCGAGCTTAAGCCGATTCCATTGCAGAAAGAAAAGAGGCTCTCCCATTCCCACCTGATACGTCAAAAGCAACTGACTAATAAGGGGAAGCAACCAGTCGAATTCGATTGATTATGCCAGTCTACATTACTATAAAAGGGCAACAGCTTTCTACTAAAATGGGCTTTGGCACTCCTTCCGCTATTACTCGAAATAATAATAATAGTGAAAGGGCAGTCGAATTTGTGACTACGTCAAAGGCTCGTTTCGCTCGAATTTAAAGGCTGTAACTCCTACTTATTTCTAGTAATTAAAGCTTGCCCATGGCTGGTTTCTTCCCCATCTTTCTTCTTTCTCCTTCACTAGATTCCGGTTAATACGCTTGGTCCACCCATGCTTTTCCTCTCCATTTTTCACATGGAAAGGGAAAGCAGTGCCAACTTATTGGAATTCTGCATGGCATATTTCCCAACCTCCTGCTATTCCAGGCTCTAGTGCTCAGTCATAAAACTATTGCCCGCTCCGCTTTCCCATTCATATTGCTTTCGGGATCTGAATCTTCCTGAATTCAAGTAGAGAATACCATGGCTTTCTTCTTCTTTAATTTTTCTTGGGGCAGAGGGTAAAAAATGGATTTCCGACATAGCACCTGCGGCATTAGGATTCTAAGATTTAGGAGAGGAAGGCTGAGGAGAGGGATCACATGCATTGTAGCAATCTCAAGATTCAGAAATGATCAAAATAATGGTACGGGGAGAAGAAAGAGAGGAGAGTCACGAAAATAGGGTAAACGCAACGATGAAAAGCAATCAGAGAGGAGAGGGGACAATGGAAATCATAAATCTCAGCGAGGAGCACATTACTATGAATAATAATGGAGAGGGACATTAAAGGATAAAACTAAGCAAAGAGATAAAAAATATATTAGAAAAGCTTTTCACTTCTACTTCGTTTTCTTATTTCGATTCATTACTTCAGTGATTGAACATGGGAAGATACCTATAAGGACCCCATTTCATTGACCTTCGCCCTTTTATATCCCTCGTTAAGATATGTTATCCGGACCAACTCCCACGTAGAAAACCAAGAGCAATGAGTTACAAAACCAAGAGCAGTTAGAATCGCGTAGCTGTGTGCCCCTTTTTCTGACTAGCTT